>CAJHNH020002087.1:107500-125869 GCA_905116865.2 Candidula unifasciata
CTCGCCAGTTGGTTTCAATGTTAAGCCCAATTTGCTCCTGCAAATTTAAAACAACATATCAGTGGGACATGTCTCGAGCTTTTGCAATGACCGGAATCAACCAGTGAAAAGGAAAAAAAACTGAAATTTTGAAGTAATTTTAAATACAAATAAGTATATATTAATAATTCAAATGTGTGAAACAAACTTACTTTTTGTTGTAGTGTAATTTCATTAATTTGATTCCAGTAAAACTGATGTATAATAAATGTAATCGAATGTATTTGAGCTAATGCAATATACATTTGTGAATTTAAAATTTTAAATAGTCGTTTTTACTGCAGTGGCTTGCATGCATATCTACATCCACAAGTGGGATGCGATTCTTAACACATCTTGTCATCCCTTTGAGGGATGCAATTTGTCGTTATTTGAAGCCCTACTTTGGCTCTTGTCAGGGGCCGCAATATAGCCCGGCCATAAATATGGTCTAATGACCGGACGCGGTTTCTGGGACCTCTCCACGGATGATCCTCATCCACATATTGGCACTTTGTTTCATCGGGTTTTTATCGCTTGTGTGATGTCCTGGTGGGGTAAAAGAAGATAGATAGATTCGATTCTTTATTACTTTGAAGCCCCACCCTGACTGTTGCTAGGGTCTGCAGTGCAACCTAACGGTTGAACGCGGTTTGCGGGACCTCTTCATGTGTAATCTATATCCGAATGGTGGCACTTTTTGTCACTGGTTAATTATCGTTCTGTGTGATATCCTGGTCGGGTAAAATTTACTTACGTAGCAGGCTTTTAGCCTTATAATCCTG
The DNA here is from genome assembly GCA_905116865.2 of Candidula unifasciata. NCBI lineage: Eukaryota > Metazoa > Mollusca > Gastropoda > Stylommatophora > Geomitridae > Candidula > Candidula unifasciata. The sequence continues at coordinate 108,304 of CAJHNH020002087.1, forward strand.
CCCCCCCCCCCCCCATGAAATATAGTGCGCAATTTGTCGTTATTTTGAAGCCCCATCCTGGCTCCTGCTGGGGGCCCTAATATAACCCTACATATGGGTTGAACGGGGTTTCTATGAGGTCTCTATAGGTGATCCTGAATAGTGGTACTTTGTGTCACCGGGTATTTATCGCTCAGTTTTTAAAAGGAACCCAAGATCTTCGATCCTACAGGCAGAGTCTAGCTATAATAATAATAATGATAATAATAATAGTAGTAGTAATAATAATAATAATAATAATCATTAAAGTATTAATAATAATAATATGCTGCCTTTGTGGCTAAGTTGTTAGGTCTTTTAATTTCACTCTGAAGACCTTGATTTTGTTTCACGAATGCGTCTTTTAATTTACAAGTGCAATTTTTTTTTCAAGATCCCTCGGGTTCGTTGCTGAAGCTATGAAATTAGTGCTTTATGCTATATTTTCAGTACTTATTTGTCGAGAATGACGAATCATATGGGATAAAACTAGGTGCAGTGAAGTCAATCTGCTTGACTATAAACCTTTAAATGTTAAATCGTTTTCTTAGATACTCTAGGTTACAATAGAAAGGCAGGAGAAAGAAAGCTACTCAGAAGTCTTGTCTTTGTCTAAAGAGGCCTCCCCTGGAAGACAAGACCAGCTGTTGGTGGTTACCGCGGCCGGGGTTAATGGTGTATATAGCGTGAAATGATACCTAACAGTTGAACTCAGTCTCACAGCTGAGGTTAATTGATTTCCCAGACACCGGCAGCATTGCTACAAACAGCCCAGGAAATATTATATCCAGACGAGCAGTTGAAATAGAAAAAAAAATTAAGCGCTTGGATTTTATGTTATGGTTTTTATAGTTTATCGTCTTCGAGATAACAAACAGATTTGAAATTGATAATGTGGAGTGGGGTGGGGCGGGGAGGGGAGGTGGTGTTGATTAAGAAATGTTATCGATTTTCGGGCCGCGTTAGCACAGTTGATAGGAGACTCGCTTTCCAAATCCAGCTAGCTGAAGCCCACGGCCAGTGTTCGACACTGGGCTGTTCTCGGAGTTTACACAGCCTCTAGGAAAGAAAACCAGAGTTAACACTCTGGGGTTAATGGAGGAACGTCGCTGTAGCTACGGAGTTTCGTGCAGACGGCGACACAGGTGGCACTGGTACTGGTGGCAGAGCACTTATGGTTGATAACAGTGTGCAATGTCGCTGGTTCACATCTCCCGACTTTACCTTTACCTTTTTATCGATATTCATTATTACAAATAATGCAGGTGATTCAACCCTACCAGAAACTGAACAACGAGGACCAACACCTGGTGACACAAAGTGCCACCATACGGATGATGATCACTCGGGCACAAGTCCGAGAAACCCCCTTCAATCGTTAGGTCAAACTGGGCTCCCGACTTCAACCGGGGGGTGGGGGGGGGGGGGGGGGGGCTTAAAAAAACGAAAAATTGTGTCTTCAGTATATAAGAAACAATGTATTGCTTAATCTGTTGTCCGGTATATTTCATTCTAACTCTTCATGCGTATTATTAAAATTTGCATCAACGTTTAAGGAAACATACAAAATAAATTCTTTCAACTGAAACACACATTTCGCAATATCACTTCAGGAATGAGTGAAATAAAAGCCAAATAGGACCTCACACTGAGCCATTACCATTCTCTTACTTATATGTTGATGTTGCCCATTGGTGATGCATTTGATCGGATATGCCTGCCAGTAAAAGGTTCAACATATTCTATTTTAATCATAACCAGCAGCCGATCAATGAAATATTTCTGCTATTTGTATTGTGTGAGACATACAAATTGCAAAGCGCTGACCTTTAACACAGTATGTCCATCTTTAAAGCAATGTGTCCGTCTTTAACACACTGTGTCCGACTTGAAAGCAATTTGTCCGTCTTTAAAGCAGTGTGTTCGTATTTAAAGCACTGTGTCCGTCTTTAAAGCAGTGTGTCCGTCTTTAACACAGTGTGTCCGTCTTTAACACAGTGTGTCCTACTTTAAAGCAATTTGTCCGTCTTTAAACCAGTGTGTTCGTATTTAAAGCACTGTGTCCGACTTTAAAGCAGTGTGTCCGTCTTTAACACACTGTGTCCGACTTGAAAGCAATGTGTCCGTCTTTAACACACTGTGTCCGACTTGAAAGCAATTTGTCCGTCTTTAAAGCAGTGTGTTCGTATTTAAAGCACTGTGTCCGACTTTAAAGCAGTGTGTCCGTCTTTAAAGCAGTTTCTCTATTTTTAATACAGTGTGTCCATCTTTAAAGCTTTGTATCCATCTTTAAAGCAATGTATCCATCTTTAAAGCTTTGTATCCATCTTTAAAGCAATGTATCCATCTTTAAAGCAATGTGTCCATCTTTAAAGCAATGTGTCTGTCTTTAAAGTGTCCGACTTTAAAGCAGTGTGTCCGTCTTTAACACAGTGTGTCCGTCTTTAACACAGTGTGTCCGTCTTTAACACAGTGTGTCCGTCTTTAACACAGTGTGTCCGTCTTTAACACAGTGTGTCCGTCTTTAACACAGTGTGTCCGTCTTTAACACAGTGTGTCCGTCTTTAACACAGTGTGTCCGTCTTTAAAGCAGTATGTCTGTCTTTGAAGCAGTGTGTCCTCAAAGTGATTTCCGCAGATCAGTTCCAGTCACTGGAAATTTTTTGGTTGTTTGTCAAAATATTTTACGAAGTCGTAAAACGGCTACATTGAAAACCAAAGATAAAAATCGAATGGATGTTGTTGCAGCGCTTAGCCTTTCATAAATAACGCTCCAGGTACGCAAATAAAATGTTCTAACATTTAATCAGCTGCACATAAGTTAAAATATTGTAACTGTATAATGTTAAATTACAATTTTTTTTGAAGCCATATTTCTCTGTTTGTTTCTTTATTTGCCTTCAACAGGGTTGCCAAATATTTATCCTATTTTCTTAGTCCGCGGGTATACAATTGTTGAAGAACAAATCCTTTTCCTTGTTCCAGTATATTCAGTGATACCCCAGTTTGTGGAATGATTCCAATGTATTCTGTACCAATCATCTTCAGGAACACCAGTCAACCGTATCCCGATCATGGCCAAGCAGACCCTGGACCTGTACGAGCTGTTTCGCCTGGTAGTTTCCAAAGGGGGTCTGGTCGAGGTCATCAACAAGAAGCTCTGGCGGGAGATCACCAAGGGACTCAACTTGCCGTCATCTATAACCAGCGCGGCTTTCACACTCCGAACTCAGTAAGTATAGTTTGAATAGTCAGCTGTGTATCTGGTCAGATTTTTGTAATTGATCGGGGTTCCTAGGTCGATTCAGACTAACATGGGTACCAAGAAATGTCACAGAAAGTTAAAAGCGGTGGGCGTGGTGTTTACCATATCAACAGTGTAATGGAAAACTGATATATCTAAACAAACATCAACATGCTACGAAAGGTGGAGACAGGCATGCTCCATGCAAAGTGACAAGCATCGCTTCAGAGGATATTTTCTTCAGGGGATGCTGGTATGTTGGAAAACCAGCAAGCAGATAGACTGGCCGGCTCTGCACTACATAGTGGTGAATTGATGTGTAACAAGCCAGAGTTTATGAGGGTCTTTTGGGAGCGAGTGAACACGGAGGCACAAATAGATCATTACGATCTGAGGAGAATTGCGCTGCAGAAGATCTGGCCGACAACCGACACACAATGGAAAAGCGAGACGAATGTACAATTAGACAGTTACTGGTGCCATGTGAATTAAAACACTTCGATAGCTGCTGAAGAAGGGGACGGGCGATTATGGGAGTTTCCCGAGTGCCATTATGTCGATTCTCAATTCAACATTCAATATATCTAAATAAAATGGGTCTAGCTCCAAACGCTCGATGTGCCGTTAATTTGCAAGCCGACAGGACAAATCCCATGTACCCTTTTCAGCCTTAGAAAAGTTATAATTGGGGCAATCATACCGACGATGCAAGCCAGAGTGGCTTGCTGTAAGTCCTGTACAAGTAAAGAGTTTATGTAATTGTGTAACCCTTACTGTCCTTCTCAGTCTAAAAGGTTTGGCTTACCAACCACTTGGCGTTATTATTTTCCTTCTGTCTTCTAAAGACAGTGTCTATGTTTGAAATTGCTAGCATGGCTTTGGTAAGAATATTGCGTTGAACAGTGTTCTTTTGGTGATCGTATTCACAGACTGGCATTTCAAAATTGGTGCCATTTGGTCCAAAACCTAATTTAATTTATTGCATCTTTGTTGGATTTCTTTATATTTTTTTCCTTCCGTCTTCTGAACAAATGCTCCCCAAATTTCTTAAATTCTTTCCCTGCTTTAACTGGTATTCATCAGTTTTAATATTGGTTCTTTCATTTCTGGAGAACGTCATAACTTTTGTTTTGTCTACGTTCTCTCTCTCTCTCTCTCTCTCTCTCTCTCTCTCTCTCTCTCTCTCTCTCTCTCTCTCTCTCTCTCTCTCTCTCTCTCTCTCTCTCTCTCTTGATGTACCCCACCAGGACATCACACAAGCGATAAACACTTGGTGACACGAAGTGTCATCATTCGGATGAAAATCCCCCGTGGAGAGATCCCAGAAATCCCTTCCAGGCGTTAGGCCATATTTAAGATCCGGAAAAATCCAGGGTGGGGCTTCAAATAACGTAAAATTGCATCCCACATGGTGACGACTGTTGACGAACTCAGGGTCTAATAATATATTCTTGTAGCTGTACTAAGGTTGTGCAGTGATACAAACAATATAGACACTAAACAAACAAACCAAAAGAAAATGGTGTCCTTTCTCCTCTTGTTTATACAATTAAACTGTGCATGCACTCTGTAATCTGAAATATATATCTCTTCTTTATTCTCTCCCCCGTTTTGCCTGTCAACGTCTTAGAAAACTAATGTAACTCAATGTTTATTGGCCAAAACATATCTCTGTCTGGGGGTTGAAGGTCAGATCCGCTCACAAATACAGGGAGATAACTGAGAAACATTTAGCCGCTGTATTAACATGTGTTGCTCACGCTGTAAAAACAGGAAATCTCATTTACTGTTCAAAGATCTTTACCTCATTTCCTTCCTGAAATAATAACAATTTTAAACAAAATGTACAACACGGATCCAATTTTCATATATCATTTTTGTAATTATAACTTTAACTTATTTTAGCTCTTCAAAAAAACGAACTCTAGATTTCATTCTCTCGTTTACTAAGCTCTGGTTGATTACAAGTGTAACTCAGACCCAGTGAAAGATGCAGTATGTTTACTTTTTTAAAACCCCACCCCGGCTGTCAACAGAGGTTCTAATATAACCTAATGGTTAAACGGGGTATCTGGGATTTCTGCAGTGAAGGGTTCTCATACCAGTGGTGGCACCTTGGGTCACTGGTTGTTCATCCCTCATTGTGAGGCCCTGGTGGGGTTTAACGTCACTCACTCCTCGCTGTGGTTTGTTTCCCGTTGTGCCTCTGCGTTGAGTTACTAAACCCAAATATTATTTCATACGATCAAAACGTATTGACCCAGTAAAATCGGGTAAAATCCTTAGAAGTAAAAGCGGGCAGTGTGAGGTTGAGCAAATTACCCACCTAATGCCGATTGGTCTATAAAATATAGGTCTAACCCTGTATGCCTAATAAGCATAAAGACGTGAGAAAGGGTTATTTACTTTACCTTTTACTAAACAGTATTACCAGCGACCCATCCTAAAACGGGTACCAGTTGATGTAAAGGGAAGTAAAGGCGGTCGGGTCACACTGTCGACATTGTACCGAATGTTCTATAAAACTAGGTGCCTGGCATCATATTTCCGGATGCATCACTCGCTTTGAAAAGAATCCTTGTCTCTTTCTTTCTTTTTTTTTTATGTCATGTTTTCTGTGTTTCTTTCTTCTTTCTTTCTTTCTTTCTTTATCTGTGAAAAAAAAAACATGGTAGCACAGTGAGTGAACGGTCGCCTATTGACCTGCAGATCCTGGGTTCGAATACGCACCAGTGCATGTCTTTTTCTCTGATACGGGCTCCAAGCCTTAGATGCGCGTCAATAAATGTCTATGGAAGTAGGATCACCTAAACAAAGAAATCACTGATTGGCGGGGGGAGGGGGGTGGAGAGGAGGTGGGACTCAGTGCCCTTGCACATTCTCTGAGTGTTGGCGGTAGAAAAGGGGTGAGGGGGAGATCAAGGAGTGTAAGGCTTAAGTAAGTGTTTACATCTGATATTGATAATTTTTTGAATAGGTGTAGAATATCAAATAAATGTAATAATATATTTTAAATAATGGGGTATTATAACAACACACTGAACAAGATTACTTCTATACATGCTTGGAAAAGGAGAGGGGAGGGTGGAAAGGGGGGTGGGGTGTTAGTCTACTTACTAATTAATTGGGGTGATGGGGTTGGAGCAGAAAGCCCTCATTATTTTTTTTTAACATTGGAATTATGACAATGCTTTCACAACCCCTATCCCACTGACACCATCGAAGAAGTGGTACCTAGGTCAAAATGTGAACATTGTTCAGTCTTCTCTTCTGTGAAAAACTTGGAATTTCTTAGGAGTTGTGAATGTGGCCGTCGCACTATAGTTAACTGCTGCAACCTTACCTGGTATTTTGTTGCACCAGTGTTACAAACTTGATGACAGAGAAGAAGAAGAAAAAAAGGTTAAACATTCACAAACCTACCGTATACACCTTTCTTGGGTTAATCGCTTGTTACTAAGTGATCTTTAACCCCTCGTTTCCGGAGCTGTGTTACAGCATTAAAACATCATTAATCTCAACTCATTCCTAGCATCATTACTAAAAATAAAAAATAAAAAGTACAACGGCAAAGGATGTCGTTACTTCGTTTTTTTCCTGTCAAGAAGGGAGACAAAATGTCTATATTTTTTTAGTTGCCTGTCATAATAAGTTGACAAACTGCGACGTTTGAGCAAAAATATACTAATATATGCATGGTTAATTTACTGTGATGGTTTTATAATGAACTGAAAATGTTATGGAAAAAAAAAGTTAATATTTTCTCTAACGTTGGAGTATGGAAGGAACAGGAGTCGTGTTGCTGTGGTGCAGTAGCTAGAATGTTTAACTGCCGGTCGATTGTCACAGATTCAAATTCCATTCAAGATGGCCTTTAAAAATTGGCCTAGGCTCCACGCTGCACCCAGCCTAAAAATCAGGAAATGTTCTCAGGAGTATAATTGATCGGAGTTTTATTCACCATTCTAGCAACCATGTGTTGATTCGTCAGTGAGCTTATTTAGCCAATGAGACCGCACGAGATGCAGCCTTTACTTGCCTAGTGTCAAGTTGTAAGGGAAACGTCACAGTACCTAATGCTCCAAGGAGTATATAAATCTAACCTTTGTGTAAACTGAATCACATAGCACTGACGATCACAATGCAATTGCAGACACTCTCCCGATCCTACTTTCTTTCACCATACCTACATAATATGGGGTGGGGGGCAGTTTTAGCGGTGAAGGGTTAGCCCTATAGCTAGCTGTAGGCAAAATTACTTGCATAAACTTCAGAGGAAAAAAAAATACATGAAACAATCGACAACAGAGAAAAATCAAGGGCTAGGTATTCAATCGGAAACCATACTTATGGTGACATAGCTTTTTTTTCAATTAAATTTCTATGTTTATATGCTAAGCAGGTAACTTATATGCCTCTCCGATTATTCCTTATGTTGCAGTGTATCAATAAGCATCTTGCTCTTTTGCCTCCCCCACCCCATCCCCATGCACACACATACACAATGACCCCCCCCCCCCTTTTTTTTCCCCGAATTTCGTCTTCTTTTTTATTTTGTGTTGTTTGTAAGAATACGTCAGTGGTTACTACGCCTGTATGTTTTTTATTTTAATTTTACACTATCATAGCCTCACAAACATCAACGGGAAGCCGATATCAGTCAAGTAAACAGCAATACCCAAAAATGACAAGACGTAAAACAAGAATCTGCCAGTTAGGCTAACAGAACCCAAATAATTAAACATCTTATAATTCCTTCCCTCCGACCAGTATCATGGCTCACATTGCTCTGTTCCAAAACAAAACTTGAAGACCCTGGCCACATCATAAATGTTATGCATACTGACAATTTGATATGAAAGCAAATTAGCAGGGGGAAAGCTAAATCCTCACTGAAAATAAAACGATAGCTCCGACACTATTGCTTTACGACTGTGCTGCAAGACTTAATGGGATCGTAAATGTTGTTTATGCTTCAGAAATGATACCAAGAGGTCGTGATGCCGTTAGTAATTTATGTCAGCGAGGAATTGTGGGTAGTGTTTATTTCCAGGTGCAAGATGCCTGTGGGGATGTTGTTGACAGAATAATGTAGCTGGAGTGTAATAAGTGGCTACATATGTATGTCATGGTATCGTTAACACTGGTGTGTGTGTGTGTGTGTGTGTGTGTGTGTGTGTGTTTTTACAAATGTCTGTTACTATGTAAACAAGATGGGACAGAATACACAGCAATAGGAAGACAGTGAAAGGGTACAAACTCAGGCAACATACAAATAGATCATATGAAAATCTAAAGAACTGAACGATACAAATCGTTGGGTACAAACTTCAATGGCTCCAGCATATTAGGAGAGGAATACAAGCTAGAATACTTTTTTTTTTAGTGTAGCATAGGCCCTCAACCAGCTGATGTCAAGTCGTCCTATCATTTTCTATTGCATGCAGCTCACACCTTGTCTTCTTTATCTTGTTTCTTCTCTTGCTAGCTCCCTTCCGCATGTGTCTTTGCCTTTCGCATTCGTATTTTAATATCTCTATCAGTTTCCCAATCTGCATCTTCCTTACTGCCCAGATAAATGTATAAGTCCATATCTTGAAATGGGATATAATTAAAAGAAATAAGATTACGGTTCGCCTGGTTTATTGCCATTTTCTGTGGCTTTCTCTTGTAGATTTTTAGACCTAATTGTTGTGGTTTGCATAAAATAAGCTTAAAATACCTTGCATCGCATTCCGAGAGTGGGAGAGAGGAGAAACATCATCAAGCTGTCTTTCTAGAGATCCATTTAATTCCATTTCTGGTGGTAGCTGTTGTTTTCCTTATAGCCCTGCCTATTGCCAGTATAAATAGAAAATTTAGAATACATTCTGGAAATAAAGTTTACTAGACCTTACAACGGTAAAAGGGAGTAGACCACGAGGCAGACGAAGAAAACTGTGGAAAGAAAATATGCAGCCAGACCCACAAACACTTGGAGTCAGCAAGTGGAAGAAGAAGCCCCATCACAAAGATGATCAGAGACAGGTGATATCTGCAGCAATGGACTTCACGGGCTAGGAATGCTGAAGAAAATAAAAGTGTTGTAATAAATACAGTTGTAGTTATTATAAAAGCAGGTGTGTGTGTGTACAGTTAATGTCTTCTTCGTCTTCTTTCGCCTTCATTTTACCGTTAGTAGGAGTGTTTTGTAGGCCGTAGTCCCTTCAGTGGAGACTGATAGCAGTGTATTCTTTGTTGTCTTCTGGAACATTACGTGATGAGGTCGAAATCTTTTCCATGGTGTGACTCTCATTCTATTTTTCAATATCTCGCCCTCCCTACTCGGGATTACAGATTTCCACTCAGGGATTTACTATTTAGATGGATTTATTTAATTAAGCATACATTTTTTTAAACCTGTTCAACAGTATAATTCAATTATGTGTTGGTACCTTCCGGAATAGAAAATTTAATATTGTCCGTCCAAAAGCACAGTGAAGATCTAAATCTTTTCTTGAATTTAAAGAAAACGAAAAAAATGTGCACAGATAAAACTGACTGCAACCCAAAAATAACAATACATGGTGAGGAAATTGAAAATGCCACAAACTTTGAATAACTAGGCTCGATAATAAACAGCAATGGAGACTGTTTGACAGAAATTAAAAGGAGGATGGCCATAGCAATGCAAAAGATTGAACAGCCTTAAAAGTCTATGGTTAAGCAAGGAGATCAAAATTAGAATTTTGAGAGCATGCATCTTTCCTGAGGCTACATACGGATGTGAGTCGTGGACTATCTGCCAGTCCTTAAGAAAGAGAATAGGAACTTTTGAGCTGAAATGCTATAGAAAGATTATCAGAATAACTTGAACAAAGAAGAGAAGAAACACTGACATCTTGAAAAGTCTGAACATAAAGGAAGATTGGCTAATAAACAGCATCCTTTCTCTGAAGCTGAAATAGTTTGGTCATATCCAGCGCCACGACGCATTGGGGAAAAAATATAGCAGAAGGCATGGTACCAGGAAGGAGGGGCAGGGACTGACCGACACGAAGATGGCCACAGGATATAGGTGACTCCTTGAGTATGAAAGCACATGAGGCGGGAGAACTGGAGAGAGACCGGGTTTCTTTCAGGCAGACTGTGAAGAGAGCGACGTTCTGCAAAGTACCTGTTACATGATGATGATGACCCTCCGGTTACAAAGTCATGTACTGCTTAGATTTATTTTTTTAATCAAGCTAAACTAGCACCACCTGCCGTAAGCCACGAGGAAAGTTTTCAGTACAGTCTTACATCTTTTAGGGCCTAAAGTCACTTGCGTATCCTTTACAGGACGTTGCAGAACCAATCCCAGCTTTTCTTTTTTGGCTGTTGTGGTTTTTGTAGGAAAATTTATGTCCAGTAGTTTGCCACTGCTTTTTGGACGGACGGTTCTTGATACCACTCTCGGAACCAACTCAGGGCGCAATGCCCACAGCTTGAATCGAACCTGGCACCCTAGCATTACAAAGCGCGTTCGCAACGCCTAAACCACAGACGCCGACTTTTAGGGCTGCTAAAGTCACAAGTGCAATTAATATATTACACATGTATTTCATTGTATCGTAACAAAGCAGGTATATTTAGGTATGAATCTTCTTGGTTCGTTCGTTATTTTATTTTGATTTGGAACTAATTGTTCTGTGCTCATCAGCTGTAGAGCTGCAATATTTAGGTCGTTCTGCCCACTCATCCAGCTGCTTCGGGCATATTTCGACCGGGTTCGATCTTCTCATATAGTTTTTTAAAACACTGCTTAGCCTCGCTGCTGTGTCGTCACTTTCGTCTATTCACCACAGGTTGTGCATCTACGTGAACTTTTTAATGACCTGAACTTCCAGGTCAACATAGCCTATGAGCACCAGGAAATACTGTGGACATAAAAGGTAGTCGTTGAATGGGTTTTTTAAAAAGTATGAGACTTCATACATATGATCAAAACGACTCATGACTTGGAAACTGGTTCTTCATTAACTATAGTGTAATCATATGCTGACGAAAGCTATCTAGACACAACGTTCAATTTGTTACTCGTGATTGTATTTTATGAAAAGTTACTTTACGTTGGTATATATTCTCTTCATGACTCTTATATAACAGTGTATCGTATTATATCCTCAGGTACATGAAATACCTATACCCATACGAGTGCGAGAAGCTCAAGTTAAGCAACCCCTCGGAGCTGCAGGCGGCTATAGATGGGAATCGCCGTGAGGGCCGGCGCTCTAGTTACGGGTACGACATGTCCCCTGGTCCTACCCTCGTCCCTCCCAGTCACCACCTGAACGGCAGTCTGATGAACGGGAAACTTGGCAGGTGTTCACCAAGTGAGTACTCAATGGGTCAAACACGTGAATATTTAATGGCTTAGTCGTGCAATAGCGATGGACAAATACGCTTTTTTAACCACGTATTATCATCATCATCATTATCATCATCATCGGCATCATGATCATCATTATCATCATCATCATTATGTTTAGTATTATTATTATCATCCATGTGTTGTTGTCTTTCATTGTTTTAATAGTCTATTCTCTTCGTCTTCTACGCTGCTGTTTAAATAGCGCCGTGATGTTGTTTACAGCTAGCTTTCTGCGCTTTTCTGTCCAACACACCGGACTACAGAAAGTCCTCTGTTGGTGGCATTGTACGACATGCTTGACAGGGGCGGTGAGTCTCCTACCCTAGCCCCCGACCCCTACCCCAATGAAGCTACATAATCCACATGGAAAATAATCACTGCTTGTGAATTCCAGTGCCAATACATTCTAGCTATAACACTTTCCAGTTTTCTTAAAATATGTTCAATCCAGCGCCAGCGTCTTTCCTCATCTATTGGTTCGTCAAAATTGGTTTAGTTCTCTCTAAAAACTCATTTTCAGTATTCTGGAATATCACTTAATTCTTTTTTTTTTTTTAATACTATACTTTGTACCATCACTAATATCATACCTACTATTATATATTTCTGAAATAAATGTATATTGTTAATTATTAGCATATTATAAGACACCTGATTCTTTTCCGTAGTGTCCTTTGATGGAGATCGACCCGACATAAGACACCTGACTGGGGGCGGTGGTCCTGGTCTCACACTAAATCCGGCTCTGATGCCACTCAGCCACCACATCTACAGCAGCATCATCTCTGAAAAGCTCCGACACACCTCTCCTAGTAAGTCCACGATAGCTTCTGATATAAGACACATACCGAGTTAAGGAAAGAATGCGCTGTGAGGTAGCGTCTATACTCTAAACCTGCGGATCCGAAGGTCGTGTCTTCAGGTCATGATAGAGCTGGGAACATTTTTTTTATATATATACATACTCAATGGCGACGTAGGGGTTTTGCCACATACTGAAGATGACGTGGAGATGTCATACACTCAATGGTGACGTAGAAATCTTGCCATACACTCAATGGTGACGTGGAAATCTTGCCATACACTCAATGGTGACGTAGAAATCTTGCCAAACACTCAATGGTGACGTGGAAATCTTGCCATACACTCAATGTTGACATGGAAATCTTGCCACACACTCAATGTTGACATGGAAATCTTGCCACACACTCAATGTTGACGTGGAAATCTTGCCATACACTCAAAGGTGACGTGGAAATCTTGCCATACACTCAATGTTGACGTGAAAATATTGCCATACACTCAATGGTGACGTGAAAATCTTGTCATACACTCAATGGTGACGTGGAAATCTTGCCATACACTCAGTGGGGCAAGGGGCACGTGGGAATCTTTTCATACACTCAAGAGGTCGTAGGGCTCTTGTCATACACTCAAGGGTGGGGTGGTGGTGGGCGGGGGGTTGGAGGTCTTGTCATACACTCAAGGGTGGGGGGGGTGTGGAGGTCTTGTCATACACTTAGGTGGGGGGGGGGTCAGGTGGGGGGTCTTTTTATGCACTTATGAGGGGCACGGTGGAGACCACTGCTTTAGATGTAACTCTGCCACTTTGAAAAACAAATTAAATTTTTAGGCAGCCTCCCCCCTCCCCCTCCATTTTTTAAAGTGACCTTTATGGCATCTGCCCTAACTGCTATACCATAGGTACGATACTGGTCCCGAAATAATTGTGTTATACGGTTTCTGGGATATGTATCCATCGAATATCATTCTTGAGATGTTAATGCTAAAGACTGCGATCCTAGAAGAGGTGGGGGCCCTAAATAGTATCTGCCCCTGTTGTTGTTCTCAGGACCGGTGTGGAGTAAATGATACATCAAGCAAATGGTGCTAGACTCATATTTTGTTTATATCAAGTAAGAAAGTAACCCATACTGGGATACACTTATGTTCTGTAAACCACGCAGTACTTGGTGGGTGATGTGGTCAGCACCTTTACTTTCTAGCACTTTACCTGGTATCTATTTAAGGCTAATCTGTTTATGTATCATTTGAGAATCGATTGATGAACATCACGCCAGCATCTTTACTTCTGAGATCCCAATTTTAAGCTGGATCTGGAGCCAAAGTAGAAGTTTTGTGTGCTTAGTATGTAAATTTATAAAATGTTTCCCTTCTTTCTAGTAAATGACGAAAGTCTAAACCAAACACCTCTCCCTGCCCACCACCGCGGGCTGACAGAAAGAGATGCTTTAGCCATGGAAGCTGCATCCAGAGCCATGGAAGAAGCTACGAGAAAGATGGAACATGTAACACGAGTTTCCCTGGACGATGGTCCGCCCCCTAGGAAACGGCTTCTTACAGACGCCGATAGGATGATACCTACAAGTCTCAACAGCGCTCATTTTAAAATTACTAGTCGAAGTAAGTGGTTTTAATTTTTATGTTGTGTGTAACAAGGATATCGTCAGTCTTCTTATTCTTTTTCGCATTCACCGATTGTAAACGCTAGCGGAAAGTTCTGGTTGTTCGCCCACTTCTGGACTGTAGATGCTGGTTGAACCCCAGGAACCGTCTGGTTTCGAATACCAGTCGTGGGCTGCAGCGACTTGCAGCTGGATTTGAAAGCGAGTCTCCTTTCGACTAGACAACGCGGCCCCGACAGACTAGGTTCTTAGACATAGTTGGCAGCTAGTCTAGGTCGGTGTTCGAAACCAGGCGGTTCCCGGGATTCACCCGGCCTCTAGGAAATGGATACCAGAGTTGACACTCTGGGGTAAATGGAGGAATGTCGCCGTAGCTACGGAGTTACGTGCGGACGGCGACACAATTAGACAGTTTCTTATCAGCTGTCCGTACTGGTGGCAGAGCGCTTATGGTTTTTGACTGTGGTTCAGATCTCACGACTTTACCTCTACCTTTACCTAGGAGGAAAACAACATGCAGACAGAGCGAGCACTGCTCGTCTAAGCCGTCAGCGTTCGTGAATTCCATGTCTGCCTATACTACAGTGTCGGCTCTGTGGCTAGGTCGATGCGAACGCTATGTAATGCCGGGATGCCGGGTTCGATCCCAGCTGCGGGCCATGCGCCTTGTGTTGGTTTCGACAGTGGTATCAAGAAAGCCGACCGTCCAGTAAGCAAAGGCAAACTACTGGACGTAAATTTGCCTTAAAAACACACACAACAGCCAGGGGCTGTTGGGGTGGGCTCTTCAACGTCCTATAAAGGATACGCATCTAACCTAAACCACAGTGTGAAAATAGCGTCTATAAATATGGAAAGGCACCAAAAATGTGCGATCTACCTCATTAGAATACTGTTTATCTCAGTTGGCTCAATTTGTCTCCTACTAGGAGATTGTCACACAGAGCACAAACTTCATAGCTCCAACACCGACCCTAGAGATCACTGAAACACCCGTACTCGCGAACTGAACGACAGAGTCTGATATCAAACCCAGTTTTAAGATCCAAGCCACTGAACCATTTCGCCTCGGAGAATCCACAGTGATTTGTGTTTGCTTTTTTTGTTCTGCTGTGTACACCCTGACGTTGTTATTCGAAGTTCATTAATATCTGCGATTTTTGACCCGGAAGATATTAGTTTACATGGGAAAACTGTCTGGGTCAAGAGGTTTAACGTTACAGCTGCGGTAGACAATCGATATAACCGCTGAAATAGTTTGGAACAAAGGAAGTTTTTTAAAATACTTAGTCCTTGTGTGTGTGTGTGTGTGCACATGCATGCGTGCGTGAGTGTGTGTGCCTGCGTGCATGTGTGCGCGCGTGTGTGTGTGTGTGTGAAACATCTTGGTCACACGTGACTGAGTTTATGGTATAACAGTAGTCGGTACTGCCTGTTCTAAGTTAACTCCAAATGGTGGCCGCGTATACAAAACATGACAGCTCACGTTGTGCCAGTCTTTGTGTCGGGCGTACGTTGTATTGTGGGGAGGGAGGATCATAATTAACTTTATCCCAGGAAAAAGAAATGCAATCTGAAAACTTAATATTTTGCTAGGGCATACCAGGTACTCAACGTTACCTGGCAGCAGGTCTAGTAGAGAAGCTCTGACAGGCAGGTAGGCAGAGCACGGCTCTCTTGACCCGGCTGCTCCTGCACCACACTGTGTTCCAAATGTATCTGGTGTTATTTATTTCGGAAGTAAACAAGATAGCCCTATAGATGCATCATGCTGTATCGGCAGCACGTGGTCTCTAAATAAAATGGCCTATTGGGAAAAGGTCCTAATTCCTTGCACAATAATAATACGCAAGTATGGAAGACGTGAACGTGCCAGCAACAAGTAGTGTTTCAATTAACTAGACTCATTTTTAAAAACAAAATTGATTAATAAATGACTGGAACTGTTGTTCAATTAAAAATCAGAACAATTGATATGAATGTATTGACTGAAAAGGCAGTTTTAACACCAACAAGTTTAGTGGGATTGTATGTAATAATTGACTGGGACAGTCGTTAGAACTATAATTATTGCAGTGGGATTACATTAAATAACATGGGCAAGAATGTGTGAACGAGGAATTAAGTGTGGATCTGGATCTGGCAAGGAGGGGCGGATGAGAGGAAGAGATCGGAGTGTGTATAATCAGTGTGCTACGGGAACAGTTAGCATCGACACCTTACGTCATTTGCTGAGGGAGACGGAGCACCTATGGGTATGCCCGGTGTGCTAGGATGTCGATTTCTAAATCATTAAATCAGTAAATAATCACAGTGAGATAGCTAGTAACTATTGACAGGTACAGTAGTTTAAACTAAAATCAGTATAGAAGGATTTCATATTATCATTGGCTGGTACAATCGTTTAAACTATATAATTAATATAGTGTGATTACATGTAATAATTGACTGGTACAGTAGTTTAAACTATAATTATTATAGTTAGATTATATGTGACAATGGTTCGGGACAGTAGTTTAAACTATAATTTGTTTAGTAGGATTGTGTGTAATAATTGACTGGTACAGTAGTTTATACTATAATTAGTAAAGTGAGATTGTATGTAAAAATAGTTAGGAACAGTAGTTTACACTATAATTAGTTTACTGGGATTGTATGTAGTAATTGACTGCTGGCACGGTAGTTTAAACAACAATTAGTATAGTGAGATTGTTTGTGATAATGATTCGGGATATTAGTTTAAACTATAATTAGTAAAGTTGGATTGCATGTGATAATTGACTGGTACAGTAGTTTAAACAATAATTAGTATAGTGGGATCGTATGTGATAATGGTTCGAGAAAGTAGTTTAAATACTAACTTTTACAGCCAAATTACAAATAGCCTTATGATATCTGGCAGTTTTTTTCTTTTTTTTTTTCTTTGACATAGCATTAAATAGGCTCGAGGATAATATCTATCCATACCTCCCATGGAGTCGGCTCTGTGGCAAAGTCGATGCGAACGCTTCGTAATGCCGGGGTGCCGGGTTCGATCCCAGCTGCAAGACCTGCGCCTAGCGTTGACTTCGACAGTGGCATCAGTGGGCCGACCGTCCAGGGGCAATGGCAAACTACAAGACGTAAATTTGCCTAGAGAAACCACACAACAGCCACTGGTTGCTAGGGTTGGTTCTGCAACGTCCTGTAAAGGATACGCAACTAACCTAAACTCCCATAGATTAAAACTGGAACCAGACTATTTTGTTACAGCATTTGGTTTTATATGTGTAAATAAGGAGTTCACGAGTTCGAGTTTCCACTTCTTGTTGTCCAAAAGTTTGAATTAGTTAGTCTTGAAAAAAAAAAATATAATAATTGGTTGGGCTAAAATACATTTAACTCTGTTTTACCGATCAATTTAAATACGTTTGTTGATTATTCTAGCAACAGATCAAGCATTCTGAAGCCATTTTTGATTGGTCGGTGTAAACCTAATACTAAACC
>CAJHNH020002088.1:0-107500 GCA_905116865.2 Candidula unifasciata
AGGTTTGGGCGGGTTCCAGAAGTGGGTCATAATAAAAAATTTTCCAGAGTTTCGCTGTGGGAACAAGAAAAAGAAAAAGAAGAAAAAGAAGAAGAAGAAGAAAAAAAAGAAGAAAAAAGAAGAAGAAGAAAAAGAAAAGAAGAAGAAGAGAAAAAGGGGAAAAAGAGAAGAAGAAAAAGAAAGAAAAGAAGAAGGAAAAAGAAGAAGAAGAAGAAGAAGAAGAAGAAGAAGAAGAAGAAGAAGAAGAAGAAGAAGAAGAAGAAGAAGAAGAAGAAGAAGAAGAAGAAGAAGAAGAAAAGAAGAAGAAGAAAAAGAAAAAGACGAATTTGTATATGTATTGTGTTGTTATGTGTACTTAGATTGCCGCCGCAGTGTAGCGGCTAGAGACTCGCCTGCCGATCGGAAGGTTGTGGATTCGAATCTGGATGGAGCCGGGATTTGTTGTTTAAGAAATGACCTTTGCTTCCAGGTCCGTCTAATCTTGAATGGATACCAGGTTAAGTCCTGGTAACAAAAGCTGACCACATCACCCAAAAAGCGTTTGGTCTATCAAATATAGGTCTAACCCTATATGCCCAAGACGCCTGAAGGTGTGGAAAACGGTCCTTTACTTAAAAAAACAAAACTTACAAAAGTATTTAGCTTGTGGTTTTATTTATCATTTACAACAAGAATAATGTGGGACTGACTGAAGTCAAGAGTAAAACATACAACGGAATGAAAGCAGAATTGGAAACTTTGCAACTATACAAGGAAAATAATTATAATGTACGCAAACATCTATTTTTTTATATGGTCTTATTCTTCTTAGTATACTGGAGAGCTCGCGCGCGGTTATGGCCAAGCCATGGCTGCATATACTTATGTGCATGAAGCTTTTTTGGTCAGCAAGTGCAGTTATTTGCCATCTTGCGCTGTTAGATTGTCATTTGCTATCTTCTCCTTCCGTTAATTCCATTGTATTATGCTACCTCTTGTGTCCTGTAGCAACAAACGAAACAAACTTAAATTTGAAAAAAAAAAAAAAAAAGAAATCACACCAAATGAAAAGCTAAATTAGTCTACTTCACGTTATCACAGTCTACAATCTTTTATCGTCATAAAACATAGCTACGCCTCTTTCGCGTTGCCCGGCGCGCTAGCTAAGTTGGTTAAACCAGCTACGCTGCGACCAGGTGACAAACTCCTTGTGATCCGAATTCAAGCTCGAGGGTATGGTAGAAAGGTCACATTTCCCAACAGATTTACAATATCTGTCATGGAATCAAGGCCAAACTTTTGCGATATCCATAGTAACAAGCAAAAGGGTTTACAACTCATGGTTCTTGGAGACCAGTTCTAGATGTGATCATCCAAAAGTCACCCCGAGGAACGCAAACTGTGCACTCTCCGTCGTATCGTCCAATCAACGGTTGCGTCTTAGCCGGGAATGCGACATCTTCTCTCCATCTGCCATCTGCCAGCTGTTCGTCGTTGCCACTGTTACCCTCAGCACGCTGTGAGACAGACAGCGCTGCTATTGCCAGACTTCGTCCTTCTTCAAGGCTACGTATCAGCTCGTTACCATGGGGAGATAATTGATAGTCATAGTTTTGCTGCAGCCTGAGAGCTTTGCAATGTACGGGAATGCTCTATCGAAAGACTCAACTCCTCCGAAGTCGGAGTACATCTGCCGGAGAGGCGGGGAACGAGTACTGCAAACAAATAAGCCAGTAAAACGGATGTACACGCAAAACTCAGGTCAAGGTAAAAGCCAAAAGTCCATTTTGGACGAACAACCGCGACTTACCGCCGGAATTCACAGCCGGTGAACAAGAACAAGAAGAAGAAGAAAGACTCAACGACAAACACGATGATGTACTGATAATAAGGATAACGATCAGGAGGACAATGATAAACATGACTATGTAGAGGAACTTGTGAAGTGTGCGTCGTTTTCCTTTCAGTATTTGCTATTGCTGTCGAGAAACTGTAATTTTTGTCGCATAAATTTATTTATTTTTTTACAGTGAAATTTACAACTCAGAAAATGACAAATTGTGGCTCACTGACTGGTTACGTTTTTGCCTGTTGTTGTTGTTTGGTAAAGGATGCACGTTACCTCTTGTCATCCCTTTTTTGAGATGCATTTGTTTGTTATTTAAAGCCCTACTCTGGTTTTTGCCAGGGGCCGCAAAATAGCCGGGCCATAAATATGATATAATGGCTGATGGCGGTTTCTGGGACCTCTCCACGGGTGATCCTCATCCACATGGTGGCACTTTGTGTCATCGGGTGTTTATTGCTTGTGTGATGTCCTGGCGGGGTAAAAGAATATAGATAGATGGATTGTTAAAGGTGACAGATGCTACATTTCCACTCAAAGTACATGATCTTTAGGTTATTCTGTCACTGAATTTGGAGAACTGATTTTGTTCGTTAGTTCCAAGAAAAGATTCATTGTCGAATTCCAACTGATTCGTGAAAGTTGGAGTACCTTTTCTTGTGGATTGAGTTCTCTTCTGTTATTTCACCAGATCTAGGAGCCCTCGAGATTTAGTAGGGGAATCCCCAGAATATCCTATAGTATAAGGGGTTGGGTTAGGACTTAGTAGTAGTCGCTGTTCATTTAACACTAGCTCTAGCCTTAACCCCCCCCCCCCCCCCCCCCCCCCATTATATGGGACGTTACCGGGATTTCCCTACCATATCTCCAGAGCCCCGAGGTGTGGTGAAATAACAAAAAAGGTTTGTATTCGTGCGCTTGTCTTAGTACTGCTGGTATTTCTGAATGAGAAAAAAATGTGTTTCTAATTGCCCCCCCCCCCCACCCACCCCACCCACTCACCCTGCGCAGGTGAAAAGAAACAGCTGTCATATGAAATTTTCTCTATGTTAATTTCATTAAAATTGACTTTAGGATTCACCGATTGATCACCAGGAGCACTTAGGAAGATATCTTGAGGATTTACCTTGTCTTTGCTGGAGTGGGATTGAATGCAGTTGTCTGTGTCTCTATGGCCTTTGCCGCAGGATTTCTCTTTGAGGCTGCGCTTCATTTGAGATCTGGTAGGGCTGTTGCTGCTTATTCAACGAGAAGGATTACTGACTGGCACATCAGGTGAACCATCTCAAAACCTGGCCTAGTTGAAGGAGGAGAAGCTGAATTATATATATAAACTAACAAACACATTTAAGGTTTTCAGATCGATAGGTTGGTCGCGGATGGACAAGAGCTAGTCGAACTTGTAAACCTGCTTGATGAAACATCGACCAAGTATGGCATGGAAATCAACGCGGAAAAGACTATGGTAATGACTAATAAACCAGCTCGCATAACTTCACCAGTCTACGTTAAAGGTCACAAATTAGAACAAGTTAATCATTTGAAATATTTAAGATCCATTTTAAGTGACTTAGGGTTAAGACCAAAAAATCATGTCTAGGATTACACAACCAACACAAGTCCTTGCCAAAGAGCAAATATTATGGGAATTCAAAAACATTTCACGTAGAACTAAGCTCCGAGCATTCAGCGAACAAGCTTTTAGTACGTGTAGATGCGAGGCATAGGTGTTTAGTTTAGTTTAGTTTTAGTTTAATTTAGTTTAGTTTAGACGACTGATCCACATCATGGCGCAAGGGTAGTAACCCATAAGTGCTACGTTCTACTTCTGACAAGCCTGTGTCCGAAGGTTTTCAGCACAGTGCACAAGCTCCGTAGCACCGGCAAGGATACTGAAATAATTTGGGTAGATTTTTAACTCAAAATGTTGCACAGGCAGCGTCGATAGGCTACTCTTTCTCGATTGCCAAGTGCCAAGGGATTTAGTACGTGTGCAACAATACACACGGGCGTCGAATCTTACTACCCAGAGACCAGGGGAAATTACTAGAAGTCTACGTGAAAAATCCCAGCCTTTACCGGAGCTTGAACCCATGACCTTTAGCACGCCATGCCTCGAGAACACGCAATCCGTCTAGGCATTCATGTAATGGTTGTAATTGCCACTTACACTTTCAACTGCCAAAGGAAAACTATTTTACTATTTATTTTTACTATATGCTATATATTACAAATACGCTACTCGATTTACTTCTCAAACATAGCGAAAAAGAGGCTTATTGCATTCTTGCGCCATTAATGCAGAAACTGTGACGTGCGAAAACTACTAGTTACTAATACTACGATTCTAGCTGCGCACTCATGCTCTCGTCGGTAAAGCGATGAGGGGGGGGGGGAATATCACCTGATACCCTCTATAGCTTAATCGTTATCTGCTAACGCGTACACGTGCGAATTGATTAAGCATAGCCATTGGTTCTGGTTCTTACTTTTCAAACCCAGCACACTTAGTACTGTGACAGAGTTTCTTAATTCTCCTATTCTTGGTCTAGCTAGGGCTCAGAGTCCATATCCACTTTTGGTATCTGCTTTGTAAAGCGTGCCATCGTAAAGCATTATATCTAACAAACCATTTATATCTGTCTCACTGTGCGACTGTTTTCTGCTGGCTCTCTCTCTCTCTCTCTCTCTCTCTCTCTCTCTCTCTCTCTCTCTCTCTTATATATATATATATATATATATATATATATATATATGTAAATATATACACACACACACACACATATATATATATATATATATATATATATATATCTATATATATATATATTTACTTATATATATATATATACGTATATGTGTGAGTGGTATATAATGATTGATTGGTGTGTGTGAATATATATTTCATGTTACCCTGTTCCTGTTATGTCTGCCTGTCTGTCTACCTGTGTGTGTCCCCTGTTGCCTCTCCCTCTCACACACACTCTCTCTCTCTCTCTCTCTCTCTCTCTCTCTCTCTCTCTCTCTCTCTCTAGTTAAACATGACTGCGCAACTCCTTGTGGTCTGGGTTCACACCAGGAGGTAGGCAGAAAAGCTACATCGTCTCCCAGATTCACGGTATCTATCGTGGAATCAAGTTCGAAGGGTTGCGATATCCATAGTACCGAGCCAAAGGGTTAACAACTCATGGTTTCTGGATCAATTTTTAAAAACAGTTTGGCAGTATCCAACCCTAGGACCAATCTCCTAGCTAGTCGCCTCTTGTGACATGCTTGGTAGAGTGCAGTGTCGGCGCCACCGCTCCCTGCTGGGCGCTGGAGCGGTCCGGGGGGGGGGGGGGAGCTTACTAGGTCCCCCAAAAAGTTGGGGGGGGGGGAGGGGGAACTGTGGATCGGCCATCAGCTATGAACTATCATGCTAGTTCCATCGGCTCGGCTATGAACTATCATGCTGGTTCCTTCGGCTATGAACTATCATGCTAGCTCCATCGGCTATCAACTATCATGCTGGTTCCATCGGCTATGAACTATCATGCTAGTTCCATCGACTATGAAATATCATGCTACTTTCATCGGCATGTGACACTAAATTCCTGCTAGTGGGTGCATCCTTCTCAAAATTCGTGACACTGATGGTTGTGTACGGCGGCGTATCATTACCCCCTCTGCTTATCAGGAGGCACGGCACACGATGATGATTATGATATTTCCAGGAGGAGGAACGTTGTTTTCTTGCAACCGGCGGCGGGGTAAAATAGTTTGGGAAACACTGGTTTTAATTCTTTTTTCCTCCTATACGCAGTAATAAATCTTTGTTAGTTTATTTCGTGTATATGCACTTTATTTATTTTCGTGAAATTGTAATTACCCCATTCTCCTTCAAGTTATGTCAGAAGCTGATACATAAAACGCGCTGTATCAACGAAGTACATAAAAGACACATTGAACTGAATCATTGATTGACATTTGAAACCGACATGAAACATGTAAGGAAAGGTCCAGGGGAGCTGGAGTGTAGGAGTTAAGGCACCTTGAACCCCCCCCCCCCTTTAACCCCCTTTTTTTTTGGGGGGGGGGGAGCATTATTATTAGAGAGCTTAGCGCCATCACCCAACGTCACAATTTGCAGGGGGTGGGGGGAAGGGGGTGAGCTAAGTCCCCCACACCAACCACTTCCTTCCTACACTCACACTCATCACGACAATGTTTGTTGGAGCTCTCGTAGGTTTGGAGTAGAGATGTTTAGGATCGCCAAGGGAGAAGCGGTGCCCTAAAACCTGTAACGGTGCACTTCAATTCCCAGGATCAACAAGGTGTCCACGACATGGCGGGGATAGCCATGAAATCTAGTCACTTCAGCAAGTCTCTTGTAAATCTCTCTATTTTAACCGTGGGCGCGCTAACACCCAGGGGACTGAACTGTCAACACAGTTTCATCTAAAAGTCTCGATTTACGACCCTTGGCATTCTTCGGCTTTTTATTCTAGGGCCCAACGTTTCTCTTCATTCCGCTGGCAAGACATCTACGTGGTTGCCTCGAGATATGTGAGTCAAGTGATTTTATGTTATTATGTGGTTTTGTGTGATTTATATATTCGCTGATGAAGGCCCTTGAGCCGCAACGTTCGCGTTTCGTTATGTTTGTTATATTGTGAAGCTCGCTGATCTACTTTTTGTTCGATTTTTTATCTTTCTGAAGGAAATGTGGAGACAGGACTCTATCGCGAGATACCAAACACTGGAGATGTTAAAATTAACTTTGATAGACGTTGTCACCCATGAATTGGGGGTGGGCTGATGAGAGCCAGTGCATTACTGAGCACTGCATCTCTGGAGGTCACCAACTCTGAGATCCCCTGCCAGCTCGATTTATGTTCATACGAGCCGATATTAATAGCGCACGACGGGGACGTGCGGAAGGGTTCCTGTATGAGGAAAGAGCCTTAAAACCAGCACAGAGCCAGTTGGCTTCAGTGGTGAGGTATGGAGTAACTCCTTCTTTACATACATCACAACGGCCTTAACTTTCCCTCATGCCTGTGACCGAAATCACAGCACCACTGACTGACACTCGATACATAGGGGAAAGACTAGAAAGACATATAATCAAAGAAATATAACCAAACCGCTTGTTCTCCGTGGGGTTTCCGAGACCTCATTGTGGGAGAAGGGAGGGGGATTAAAAATAGATCCACTGGCCCCTAAAAAGTATGTTGTAAAAGTCGAATAATTAGGGGTGTTTTCTTCGAAATCAAAGTGCATCTTCTTGAGAGGCGAGGAGCCAACAGTCTGCACATAAATCGGCCAAATCTATAAAATGAATGTGCATGCACAACTCAAGTTCTGTAACACGATTAAAGTCCCGAAGTAAACAAACAACCAACACTTTCCACAGGATGACCAGAAGCATCAGCGTGTTGAGTACGCAAAAGACATCATCAAAACGTGTCACAGAAAAAAAACATGTCTTACATTTGATTTTTGCAGAGGATAAAACATGGATTTTCCGCTATGATCCCACAACTAAAAGCGAAAGTAATTAGTTGAAGTTATCATTGTCACTAGAAGGCCCAAAAAGATCCGTCTTCAAAAGTCGAAAGTTATGAAAATGTTGGTGTGCTTCTACGACAGCAAAGGGGTTATTCACAAATAATTTCTTCCAGAGGGACAGACTGTCGCCACCACAGTCTCCGCTAGCTCAGTTGGTTAAAACCATCGGGTGACGAACTCCTTGTGGTCCAGGTTCACGCCCGGAGGTAAGCAGAAAAGCCTCCTATATCTCAGATTTACGGTACCTATCATGGAATCAAGGACGAAGGGTGCGAAATTTTATGAAAGTAGTCTCATTACTTTATTGTCTGACCTTAGGTATATTGTACGTCCATCACAAGTGACGAGGACAACTTTTTCTGTATCTTATCATCCCCCGTTTGATGCAATTTTTAGTTAATTTGAAGCTCTACCATGGCTTTTGCTGGGGGCCCTAAATTTAGCCGGCCATGAAATATGGCCTAACGGCTGAACGGGGTTTTCGGGACCTCTCCATGTATGATCTTCATACGCATGGTGGCACTTTGTGTCAACGGTTGTTTGTCGCTTGTATTTCTTCTTCTTCTTCTTCTGCGTTTGACATCAGTCATGCTAAACATTGAGTCCCGTCTGGGTCACAAATAGGATTGTGCGTTTAAGGTCGCCACCGGTCTCCCATAGCTTTTCTTGCAATATGGCTCCCTTGGGGCAGATCCACAGTCTTTGCTGGGAGAGGTTAGGGCAGTACTGTAGTTTGTGCCCATGGGTCTGTCTTTCTGCTCCACAATCACAGGCAGCAGATTCTTTTGTATTCGCTTGTATGATGTCCTAGTGGGGTACAACTTACATACATACATACTGCAGTTGATTATCGTGGATCAGGAAGTGACTTATACGCCTAAAACAGACACTAAAGGATTTAGGGTAATGAGGACAAGAACTGTATTATCTATATATAAACCAGTAATAACAACATACTTATTTCTTTCTACATAGCTTTAAACAAAGATACTGACATAGTTGAAAGCGCTGCCATGGAGAAACAATATATTGGTAGTTATCAGTTAGTTAGACTGGTTTCGTCCATTGCATTTTCCGGACCTGTCCATACGTTGCTCAGATTTCCCCTCAGTATGAATCCAACAAATTAATAAAATGGACATAATTAGTAACAGTTCTATGTTGATTAAACAACATACTTCTGACGTGTTCGGTGTGCGTCTCGTTTTTTTGGCTGTGTCCGATCTTAATGCCAAGTCTGGCCATTTCTGGGCGAGTGATGTTAAATTCACTGCAAGAGACCAACAGTCCTCTATCACAGTTCCCAGTGCTCTCTGCCATCATATGATAATATCATGCATGATCCATAGAAAACCGGCGGTAGTGATAGCGGATCCAGCCAACACTGTCAGCTCTTTTCAAGTTCATCGACGCCTGCCGTGTCCCGGAACAAAAATAAAGGTTCTCCACCATAAGTGGACTTCTAGAACGATTCACAGCCTGTCTTCGCACTGCCCAACCTTTAAAATACCCTGGGATCATATCCTTTATACAATCCACTGAGTAAATATATAAACGGAGTATTTTTTGTTGGAAGCAAAAATCCAACAAAGCTTGCGTCACTGCCAATCACCAGCCATCGTCAAGCTGCTGGTTGTCAATGGAGAAAGGCACGCTTGCTTCTTTGAGACTGTTTCTGAAGGAAATTATAAAATGTTAATGAGGACCGGCCATGGGAAGTGGTGTAAAATGTCAATATCTTGGAGTCACTGGTTACCAAAGGGTGAAAAATGAAAGAAAGAATTAAACGGCGACCATCAATGTTGCTCTTCAAAGACTAAAGATGCTGTTTATTAAATTATGGATTGTACGATAGAATTAAAAAACCAGATTTTTAAGAATCGCATCTTGCCCATTTGCGACATACGCCTGTGATTACAAGACAACTTACTGGAACAAGCGGAACAGCGCATAAAATGCATTTGAATATAAATGTTACATGAAAGGTTCTAAGAATATCTAAATGGTAGAATGAAAGAAAAACTAAATGCATCCATACTTCAAGAAGCTGAATACAACAAGAGGGTTGGCTAGAAACAACAAGACAAGAAGGGGAAGTATTTTGGTCACGTTGAAAGATCATGGAAGTCTAAGGAGAGAACAATAACTTGGAGACTTATCTGCTGGAAGAGAGGAAGAGGAAGGCCAAGCTCCGCCTGGGTGCAGGATGTGGCACCTGATCTCCAGATGGGTGTTATCAGAACGCAGGACATCTTGCTCATGATAGGAAGGTTTTCCGACACAATCTGTTATGGCAGCACAAGGTCCACAGAGGGAAATGCAAAAGAATGAATGAATAACAACAACAATAACGTTTACGTCCCGATAGACAAGATTCATTTCCGGGGCGTGTCACTTCTGCCAGCTGAACTTTGGCAACACTTGGAGACGACATCAGACCAGACACCACAAGTTGGAGCTCGTCGCATCTCTGCGGTGTTTTTTAAAGATAAACTCTGTTAGTTGAGATAGATTAAAGCAATATTTTTGGAGCAATACTGAGTTCAAGTTACCCACCTCCCCCTTAATCAGTCTTTAATTTGTCAGATAAATTATTGTATAGCTGTTGTTCTTTCCAGTTGATGATGAAATTAAATGTAAATTAACAGATCACTGAACAAAGGTTTGCGTTTGAGATGTTAAAGTGTTATTAATATTAATTAACCTTAATAACAATACATCGTAGGACAGAATAATAGTATTATTCCAGATGATTTTAAATGTTACTAAAATTACCTTAATTACCTTAATAACAATACATCGTAGGACAGAATAATAGTATTATTCCAGATGATTTTAAATGTTACTAAAAGTGGATTACACACACGATCACGTGCCGTCTCTGTAATGAAAGCTGGCTGCAATGGATCTCCAACGATTTCTGTCTCTTGTCTTGACAGTACGTTCTTAGACTGTCCTCCCACTTGTATCGTCCGCTTCCTGCTCTCTTGCCTTCGACTTTTCGGCAATCCTTCAAGCAGCGACCTAGGGGATGCAATGTATTGTGTGTTTGCAATACTTGAACTGGGACCCCATGGGACACAAACATCTGTTTATATTCTGATAATAATATTCTGTAATACTAAATTTTGTGTTGGGTTAGGGTTACCATAACCTCAAACACAAACAATTTTAAATATTAAAGAACGTTATTAATTAATATTATGTGAAAATAAACAAACAATAAAGAAATCCAACAAAGATGCAATAATGCCAATCAAGTTTTAGGCCAAATGGCATCAATTTTAAATAAATGCAAGCATGTGAAAATGAACACTAAAAGAACACTGTTCAACAGCATAATGTTAACAATGCTATGCCATCAATGTCAAACAGGGACGCTGTCTTCAAAAGACAGAAGGAAAATAGTCATGTCAGAAAAGACATGGTTACGTACTATGCTAGGCGTAAGGAAGAAAGATCAGCTTAGGAATGATGATATCAGAGAGAGAGGGTGCACAGAATAAAAACTGTAATTTTATAGGTAGACAACAAATCAAATGGTTTGGCCATGTTACAAGATTGGCATCAGACAGGGCACCACAGAGAGCAGTGTTATACAGATACAACGGCAACAGATCCAGAGGTCGACCTTGTAGGAAGTGGAGCGCAGAAATATCAGAGATACTGAAAAGTACTTTATGCACACAAAAAAAAAAAAGGCCCGTTCCAAAGATCTGTTCCTGCCCTGATTCTGCAAGGCATTCCTGGTATAGGGAAAAGAAGAATAAAAAACAAATAGTTGATTACATCCATTACTTGCCGCTGTAATACACTTTAAATAAATAGTTTTCGGTACCTTAGAATGAATAACAGCTATAGTGCAAACCTGATAAGGAGACTTCACAGAGGAATATAAGACATAGTTCTTCTTATCAGAAATTCCTGTTATCCAGATAAGAGTTTAAGCAAGAAAAATTCCAGTGTATTGTCATTGATTGAAGGTTTAGTATTATAAACTTTTGAAAGTGTAAACCAGGGCATCTTGCTGATGCTCAACACTCAGAGAATAGGCGAGTTGAACATACAATCAGACTGTTACTGGTAATACTGGAACTGTGTGTTTGCTGCTGAAGATGTGGACAGTGTGCTTATGTGAATGTCCAGAGTGCTGTGATGTTGGTTCTTTACTCATAACAGTTTTTCCAGCTGTAAACTTCAGAGGAAAGTTCTGGTTGTTCATTCCACTTCTGGACTTTGTTCTTGTTCCAGTTCTTGTGTAAACATCTGTTTTAGAGAACTGGCTTATTTGTATGCAGACTGTTGGTTGCTTTCCTCTCAGGCAGCTGCAGTCTGAAAAAAAAAGTAAACACCCCTAATTAGTTGCCTTATACTACATGCTTTTTAGGGTGGCAAGGGGTTTGCTCCCCCCCCCCCTCCCCCAATTAGAACCCTGGAAGCCACCCAGTGAATAGTATATTTAAACCAAAATCCCATGATTATGATACCTTTGTCCAAACGCCTGAGCCACCTACTTCTTAGAGTGTCGACACATTTATATCCATCTTTATTTTTCAGATTAAAGCCGAGCTCAAGCATCTGACCACAGCCGCAGCATGATACTTGAAGTGACTTGTCTTGTGCACAACTGATGAAATTAAACTATCAAAGATGTCTTCCATCCGAACATGTTTACAGTTTTTCCTCATTCTCCAATTGTTTAGCTGCGTCAGGTAATAAGACAGTTTTGTGTGCTTTTTTTCACCCCAAAAAATATCTGAGAACAGTATAACTAAATGTCTTTGCATTGGAACCCATATAGAAGTAAAGGCAGACCCCCTCCCCCCCCCCCCCCCCCCCCCCCCCAAAAAAAAAAAATATATGAGAACAGTATAACTAAATATCTTTGCATTGGAACCCACAGGGGCATAGAAAAAAAGGCAGAACCCCCCCCCCCCCCCCCCAATGTGAATTGAGCTTGAGAGTTAAGTTAAACTCATGGAGAGGACATAGAGTGAGCTGCATGTAGTATCAAACTATAGAATGACTTGGTGTGAGTTGGTTGAGGGCTTAAGCTCCAATGGGGGTTAGAAGGCAGCAGAACAAGAAATGAAAGTTGGAGAATCACCAAAGACATAAATGAGAGTTAAGTTCATTTGAAAACAAATATCTGAGAAAAAATGTTGAAAATAATTGGGATGCATTCAAGAGGGGTGACAAAATAAGAGAAATGTCTGGGCAACCACAGGTAACGACAGTTAAAAGACAAAGAAAGTGGCACTATACTGGACACATCCTGAGAAGAAGCGAGCAGAGAATCACCAAACAGGCACATAAATGTGAAATAAAGGGATTGATGAAATGAAGACCCCCCCCCCCCCCCCCCCCCCCCCCAAAAAAAACCTAAAACAAATGATGGCGAGCAAGGCCAAAGTTTCTGGACTGCATTCTATCTATGACGCTGAACTGATTGCACAAGACTGAACTGATTGCACAAGACTGAACTGATTGCACAAGACTGAACTGATTGCACAAGACTGAACTGATTGCACAAGACTGAACTGCGAGCTCTATGGGACAAAAACTGACACAACGGGATCTTAAATGAATTAATTCTTGATGTAATTAATCTGAAAAGAACAGATAGAGAAGATTGTAGATGAAAGATAGAGAAGATTGTAGATGAAAGATAGAGAAGATTGTTGACAAAAGATAGAGAAGATTGTTGACAAAAGATAGAGAAGATTGTTGATGAAAGACTTGTAAGCCCTCCCCTTGTGGGTTCTAGGGCTCACATTTTTTTTATTTTGTGTGTGTGGGAAAAGATGCCCTCATATACAGGAATCGAAATTCAGTATTCTTTTACCGAATTTGTTTTGTTGGCACTTTTTCATCATTTCAGATGATAGTATTATATTATGCTATATTGAAGACAAGGGAATCATATCCCACAGTGATAATGAGTGTGACTAGCTAGGCCTGCTGACATTAGGAAAAGTCTTCCGAAATTAAAGAATAGGATTTCAGTATCACTGTTGACATGTCATATATTCAGCACGCTTCTTCTCAGACGCTAAGCTCCAAACCTGTCTGCAGTCATGTTCTTCTGTATCTGTGTACCCTATTTTCCCTTCATGCAACATGGTCCATGACATCCCACATAGCATAAGGTCTTGACAGTATTGGAGAGACCATATGTGGCCCATGCAGCCATCCACGCACCCGACCAAAAACCCAGACACACAACCAACCACACCCAACTTATCAACCGAACAACCAACCACACACCCAGCCATGGGGACACTTACACACCCAACCAGTCACCTACAAACTCAACAAACCACCCAAACAACCTACCACACAACCAGCCACACACCCAACTAATCACCCAAACAACCAAAGTCACACCCACACACCCAACCAGGCACCCAAACAACCAACCACACACCCAGGCAACTGTACATCTAACCATCCAGACAACCAACCACACACCCAACCAGGCACCCAAACAACCAGCCACACACCCAGGCAACTGTACATCTAACCATCCAGACAACCAACCACACACCCAACCAGGCACCCAAACAACCAGCCACACACCCAGGCAACTGTACATCTAACCATCCAGACAACCAACCACCAACCCAACCAGGCACCCAAACAACCAGCCACACACCCAGGCTACTGTACATCTAACCATCCAGACAACCAACCACCAACCCAACCAGGCACCCAAACAACCAACCACACACCCAGGCAACTGTACATCTAACCATCCAGACAACCAACCACCAACCCAACCAGGCACCCAAACAACCAGCCACACACCCAGGCTACTCTACATCTAACCATCCAGACAACCAACCACCAACCCAACCAGTGAACACAACCACACACCATCCAACCCACCATCCAAATAGCCACCTAGATAACATGAATTTACCATGAATCTATGAACAGTTGTAGATGGTGCACCAAGCTGAAGGAGGAGAAGACTGTCCGCCAAGATCTGGAGATGGGAGAGTGTACACAGAAATACCAGGCCAAGTGTGGATGGTTTTCTAGCTCTCTGTGCACTTATTATGAGTAAGTTCTCACTTTATTTGGCATTATTGAGTTCTCACTTTACTTGGCATTATTGAGTGCTCACTTTACTTGGCATTATTCAGTTCTCACTTAACTTGGCATTATTGAGTTCTCACTTTATTTGGCATTATTCAGTTCTCACTTTACTTGGCATTATTGAGTGCTCACTTTACTTGGCATTATTCAGTTCTCACTTAACTTGGCATTATTGAGTTCTCACTTTACTTGGCATTATTGAGTTCTCACTTTATTTGGCATTATTGAGTTCTCACTTTATTTGGCATTATTCAGTTCTCACTTTACTGGGCATTATTCAGTTCTCACTTAACTTGGCATTATACAGTTCTCACTTTACTTGGCATTATTGAGTGCTCACTTTACTTGGCATTATACAGTTCTCACTTTACTTGGCATTATTGAGTGCTCACTTTACTTGGCATTATACAGTTCTCACTTTACTTGGCATTATTGAGTGCTCACTTTACTTGGCATTATTGAGTTCTCACTTAACTTGGCATTATACAGTTCTCACTTTACTTGGCATTATTGAGTGCTCACTTTACTTGGCATTATTGACTTCTCACTTTACTTGGCATTATACAGTTCTCACTTTACTTGGCATTATTGAGTGCTCACTTTACTTGGCATTATACAGTTCTCACTTTACTTGGCATTATTGAGTTCTCACTTTACTTGGCATTATTCAGTTCTCACTTTACTTGGCATTATTGAGTTCTCACTTTACTTGGCATTATTCAGTTCTCACTTTACTTGGCATTATTGAGTGCTCACTTTACTTGGCATTATACAGTTCTCACTTTACTTGGCATTATTGAGTGCTCACTTTACTTGGCATTATACAGTTCTCACTTTACTTGGCATTATTGAGTGCTCACTTTACTTGGCATTATTGAGTTCTCACTTAACTTGGCATTATACAGTTCTCACTTTACTTGGCATTATTGAGTGCTCACTTTACTTGGCATTATTGACTTCTCACTTTACTTGGCATTATACAGTTCTCACTTTACTTGGCATTATTGAGTGCTCACTTTACTTGGCATTATACAGTTCTCACTTTACTTGGCATTATTGAGTTCTCACTTTACTTGGCATTATTCAGTTCTCACTTTACTTGGCATTATTCAGTTCTCACTTTACTTGGCATTATTGAGTTCTCACTTTACTTGGCATTATTGAGTTCTCACTTTACTTGGCATTATTGAGTTCTCACTTTATTTGGCATTATTCAGTTCTCACTTTACTGGGCATTATTCAGTTCTCGCTCAGTCTATTTGTCAGTAATACGTTCTCTCAGTTTACAACACAGCGTTTCCATGAAATTAATACCTACGAAAAAGAAAAGAAAAACCTTAATGGGATTGTTTAGGAAGGGGGCTTTTAATATAAACCCTATCCCCATAATAAGCCCCAGTTAAGGTCAAAGGCTTGTTGCAGAAAGGCCAGCCGTAGTCAGACCATTGAAAAAAACATATTCACTGAAGTTATGATGTAGCAAGGAGAATAATGTTATGTTTGGACGTTACCACAACAGGAGATACTGTATTAAAGGGTTGCGGCGTTTGGAATGTTGAAAAACCTCTGCGTCAAGGCTATAGGCCTCCTGATGTATGGTTTTCTCACAGAATGATCAAAGAAGAGGAAGAAGTCACCTTTGACAACAAACACTCTTTATGTGGGCATCTTTTCCCACACACACAAAATTCAAAGATTTTAGCCCCAGAACCCACATGGGGAGGGTTTACAGGTCTTTCATCAACAATCTTCCCTATCTTTCTTCAACAATCTTCTCTGTCTTTCATCTACAATCTTCTCTGTCTTTCATCTACAATCTTCTCTATCTGTTCTTTTCAGAATGGTGCCCTGCCATAAAGAGCGCAACCATACGGTGGTGCAGTACAAAATTGTCAGCGAATGTTGCCATGGCTACCGCCTGGATCCTATCAACAACATCACATGTGTAAGGATACCAGGTAAACAACAAGGGCTATGTGTTATGCCTTGAAGTATAATGAGTCTATGGTTAGTTAACCCTTTCACCCCGGCAACTCTGCAGATCCATGGGTCATAGATTAAGGAATTCCTAGAAAATCATCCTCAAATAAACTACTGGTCACTAACAAAATGTTTTATATATTATATATATATATATATATATATATATATATATATATATATATATATATATATATATATATAGAGAGAGAGAGAGAGAGAGAGAGAGAGAGACACACACACGCAGGAACTCATGCACACACACACACGTGCACACACACACACACTAGGGCAAGTCTACTGATGGGGAGCTGCATCTGCCTGAGAGGCAAGGAACCAGCACTCTGCATATAAATGAGTCAGATCTAAAAAAAAAAACTGATGCACAGACAACACTTAGGTTCTGGAACAGGACTGCAGTCCAGAAGTGGATGAACAACCATAACTTTCCGCCAGAGTTTACAGCTGGTGAATGCAAAGAAAAAGAAGAAGTAATCAAAAAACATGAACTTAGGAATTAACTGAATTTCATTCCACAGGCCTAAAAAAAATATATTGGGTGATTCATATCAGGTTCAAAGCTCACCGCTGCTTTATGTCAGTCTCATACTGGTATGTCAGTCTCATACTGGTATGTCAGTCTCATACTGGTATGTCAGTCTCATACTGGTATGTCAGTCTCATACTTACTGGTATGTCAGTCTCATACTGGTATGTCAGTCTCATACTGGTATGTGAGTCTCATACTGGTATGTCAGTCTCAAACTGGTATGTCAGTCTCAAACTTGTAGGTCAGTCTCATACTGGTATGTCAGTCTCATACTGGTATGTCAGTCTCATACTGGTATGTCAGTCTCATACTGGTATGTCAGTCTCATACTGGTATGTCAGTCTCATACTGGTATGTCAGTCTCATACTGGTATGTCAGTCTCATACTGGTATTTCAGTCTCATACTGCTATGTCAGTCTCATACTGGTATGTCAGTCTCTTACTGGTATTTCAGTCTCTTACTGGTATGTGAGTCTCATACTGGTATTTCAGTCTCATACTGGTATGTCAGTCTCATACTGGTATGTCAGTCTCAAACTGGTATGTCAGTCTCTTACTGGTATGTCAGTTTCATACTGGTATGTCAGTCTCATACTGATATGTCAGTCTTATACTGGTATGTCAGTCTCATACTGGTATGTCAGTCTCATACTTACTGGTATGTCAGTCTCAAACTGGTATGTCAGTCTCATACTGGTATGTCAGTCTCATACTGGTATGTCAGTCTCATACTGGTATGTCAGTCTCATACTTACTGGTATGTTAGTCTCATACTGGTATGTCAGTCTCAAACTGGTATGTCAGTCTCAAACTGGTATGTCAGTCTCACGGACAAAACCTCTTATGGTTCAACAGACAAAAAGGCAATTACTAGCAGGCTATGTGGACAGCTTCAAGCAAACAGGGCACTTAATACACCTTGGTAATCTACTGCACCTAGGCCCATTTACAATTGTCTCGACATTGTCCTGCCATTGGATCAAGATGGACACCGGCGAGAGAGTGAGGTGGATGAATTGCACAACTCTTCCTAACTTATATCCAAATCCTTGTGCAAGTCACTGTCAGCCACGGCTATCTTAGTCTCATAGTCACCATTTGCCTTATGTTCTTGTGGTTTATGATGTTTATTATTTTATTATTATTACAATCTGCTAAAATAATCTGGTACGGGAATGGAGTGAGGGCAGAATGTGAGACGGGCCTGTGTCCCAATTCTTAACCCTTTCAAAATAAAAGTTTGTTCATTCGTTCATTTGTGGCATGACAAAGTTCCTTTACTAACATTCACAACAGAAGAAAGTGATTATCAAAACTATCTAAATAATGTCGACACAAACAATTTATTGCCAAGCGTATTTTGCTACATCTTATCTGCTACATTGCTACCGAGTTACCTCAACATTTAATAAAGCAGAAAAACTGAGATAATTTTGATGTAATACGCATAGTCTTTCTTACATTGCTAGTCTTATCACCAGAAGTTCTTGGTAGTCGCTTGACTTACCAGGGTCACTTTAAAATTTATACTAAACATTTTTTTTTTTTTACATAAGGGGGAATTGTTCATTTTTATTGTTAAAGCTTTAGCTAGTCTCAGCTGGGCTGATCTGGACTCTGGGATATTTAGACTGGGATTTAAAACTGCATAGCTAATGCAGTCCCCTCAAACTGTTTATGTTGAGATTTCACTTTTTGTTCCCCCTCCCTTGCCTACAGAAACAAATTCATCACCATCATTTCCATTACCTTAATAGTTAAAATAACCTTTAAAAGGGCAGTTTGCATGTTGTATTGTGGTCTACAGCTAGGCTTCAGTATCTGCACCTTTGAGCATAGAGCATCTGTTTTCACAAACGACGTGCTAGTTGGTGACTCTGAACTTACCTCCCACCACCCCCCTCCCTTTTCCAAAGGGGCTCCAGAACCCACATTGGGATGATGAATAAATGTTTCTCGACCTCAACAGGAGTGCAAGAAGATGCTGTCCGCTACTATGCCTCGGATAGCGGGTTACTGTTGGGCTTGTCCCCTGGAGCGTATGCTGGGATAGTGTGTTCCTTGATGTTTGTATCCTGCGTTGTTGTTCTGGTTACTCTGCGGGTCCTCAAGAGGTAGGAGTCATCTGTTGTGTACTCATAACATTTAAAAGTCAGGCACACTGAATGACTTTTGTACACCTTCAGACTTATTGGGCATATAGTGCTAGACCTATGTTGGATAGACCTGTGGACACTAGGTGGGTAATGCAACTTATCATATGTCCTCCTCGATCTTCACTCCCTTCTTGTGTTTTTTATCTTCTTTTATTTATGCGCCCCTGTGGGTTCCAGTATACAGGCTTTCTAGTTATCTAGCTCTCAGCCTGTGTCCTATCCAGTGCTAGCATCTTGTCTTCACCTCTTAATTCACAGGAATGTGTTTAGTTGTCTCCCCTAGCTCTGTCTTTAATTAATTGTATAATGAACAAGGATCAGTTAATGAAGTTTTTTAAAAATTTTTAATAATTGTTTTTATCTGTCATCATATTTCTGCTACACACAGAGAACATTCTGGAACTAGATAGATGTACGTTTCCACTACATCCTGTTCTTATCTTTTCTTGTTACTATTTTTTTCTTTGATCCAGAAACCATGAGTTGTAAACCCTTTGGCTCGGTACTATGGATATTGCAACCCTTCGGCTTTGATTCCACGATACCGTAAATCTGGGAAATAGGTGTCTTTTTTGCCTACCCAGAGATAGACTCAGACCACAATGAGTTTTTCCACCCGGTCGCTGCACAGCTGGTTTAACCAACTGAGCTTGGGCACCAGGCAACTGGTTTTCTGCCTGTTTCCTATCCAGTTAGCATCTTTTCTTCACCTCTTAATTCACTGGAAGTTGTTTAGTTAGTCTGGTAGTTAGTTTAGTTAGTTAGTTAAGTTAGTTTAGTTAGTTAGTTAGTTGATTAGTTAGTTAGTTAGTTAGTTAGTTAGTTAGTTAGTTAGTTAGTTTAATTAGTTAAGTTAGTTAGTTAAATTAGTTAACTTAGTTAGTTAGTTTGGTTGGTTAGTTAGTTGGTTGGTTAGTTAAATTAGTTAGTTAGTTAGTTAAATTAGTTAAGTTAGTTGGTTAGTTAGTTGGTTGGTTAGTTAAATTAGTTAGTTAGTTAGTTTGGTTGGTTAGTTAAATTAGTTAAGTTAGTTGGTTAGTTAGTTGGTTAGTTAGTTAGTTAAATTAGTTAAGTTAGTTAGTTAGTTAGTTTGGTTGGTTAGTTAAATTAGTTAAGTTAGTTAGTTAGTTAAATTAGTTAAGTTAGTTAGTTAGTTAAATTAGTTAAGTTAGTTGGTTAGTTAGTTGGTTAGTTAAATTAGTCAAGTTAGTTAGTTTGGTTGGTTAGTTAAATTAGTTAAGTTAGTTAGTTAAATTAGTTAAGTTAGTTAGTTAGTTAGTTAAATTAGTTAAGTTAGTTGGTTAGTTAGTTGGTTAGTTAAATTAGTTAAGTTAGTTGGTTAGTTAGTTGGTTAGTTAAATTAGTTAAGTTAGTTAGTTTGGTTGGTTAGTTAAATTAGTTAAGTTAGTTAGTTAAATTAGTTAAGTTAGTTGGTTAGTTAGTTAGTTGGTTAGTTAGTTACATAATTGAAATATTATCCTCATTGCACATGTGACAAGTCCTTAAGCGCTCGGATCCCATCTTCAGTATCTCCTTCAGCGTGTGACGACTGATAACACCAGTTCTGTGTTGGTTTACTATTCTTCTTTTACTGCCTGTATATTGTTCATGTTTGGCAACACCTCCTTTGACCTGAAGTTCTGATAGTCTTTTGAATTTGTTTAGCTCTCTCCCAGAACTGCATATTTAATCATGAATAGGCATGACTTTTTTTTAGTTTAGTAGTAATTGTTTTTATCTGTCTCCATGTTTCTGCTGCATATGAGAACATTCTAGAACCAGACAGATATACATTTCCACCACATCCTACTCTTATCTTTTCAGGAAACAACAAAACATGAAGGCCAGAGAAGCCAAAATTGCAGTAATGGAAATGTCTGAGAAGATGATTGCTCCTTCCAGAGCATGAACAGAAATTTCCAGAGCATGAACAGAAGTTTCCAAAGCATGAACAGAAGTTTCCAGAGCATGAACAGAAGTTTCCAGAGCATGAACAGAAGTTTCCAGAGCATGAACAGAAGTTTCCAGAGCATGAACAGAAGTTTCCAGAGCATGAACAGAAGTTTCCAGAGCATGAACAGAAGTTTCCAGAGCATGAACAGAAGCAGAAGACAGTAAACTATCAATGCTGGGACAATATTCTCAAGTGTATAGATGTTTTAAAATTCACTCTATGCAGTATTTTTATGTTGGGATGTATCTCTGTGTGTGAGGGTACACATATGTGTGTGAGGGTACACGTGGGTGTGTAAGGGTTCACAAATGTGTGTGAGGGTACACAAATGTGTGTGAGGGTACACATATGTGTGTGAGGGTACACAAATGTGTGTGAGGGTACACAAATGTGTGTGAGGGTACACAAATGTGTGTGAGGGTACACAAATGTGTGTGAGGGTACACATATGTGTGTGAGGGTACACAAATTTGTGTGAGGGTCACAAATGGCTATGAGGGTGCACAAATAGGTATGAGGGTGTACAAATGAGTGTGAGGGTACACATATGTGTGTGAGGATGCACAAATGTTTGTGAGGGTACAAAAACATATGTGAGGGTACACAAATGTTTGTGAGGGCACAGAAATGTGTGTAAGGGTACACAAATGTTTGTCAGGGTACAAAAATGTGTGTGAAGGTACATACAAGTATAAGGGTACACATTTTTTTATTTTTCTTAGCTCTTAGATAAACTGTGTGTCATCTGTATTTACTGTGTCTGTCATTTCTTATTTGTCTGTTTCTATGTCTAAGTGTCTGACTTTCTGTCTGTTTGTCTACTGTACTTTTTCCATCTCAGAAGTGTCCCTTTATTTTTCGCCCAAAATTAAGAAAATATTTTAAACACACTCTATGTATAAGATGACAGGTCGACCCAGCCTTGAGTGGGTACCAGATTCTGTCCCATAAGGAAAGGCGGGCGGCGTGATGCTGACCACGTCACCCATCTTGTGCCGATTGGTCTATAAAATATAGGTCTAGCCTTATATGCCCTATACGCCAAAAGGCGTGGAAAAGGGTCTTTGACTTTTTTTGGTTTACCTATGTTTAAGATGACCCCAACACCACCTGCCTCCAGTTTTAACTGGGGGAAAATGTGAGCAAAGGTATGGTCTTCTACGTGTGAAAATGCAGTATATGTGTGTATGGCTTTGTTTATTTTTGTATGTCTCTCTACCCGTTTCTGAAAATCTGTCTGTCTGACTTTCTGTTTGTCTATCTGCCTGTCTC
Source organism: Candidula unifasciata (assembly GCA_905116865.2). Lineage (NCBI taxonomy): Eukaryota > Metazoa > Mollusca > Gastropoda > Stylommatophora > Geomitridae > Candidula > Candidula unifasciata. Next base: position 22,390 of record CAJHNH020002088.1, read on the forward strand.
TGTTTGTTAGACATATCTAATTTTGAAATTTGAGCAAGGGGGAAAAAAGAGTAGAAACTCATGACACACACAACTTCCTATGATATGACCTTATTAACTTGTACATTTTTCTGTTACATTTTATTTACAGGTGATTGGGAGTAACTAAATTTCATTGATTCATTCCTTTATTGTTCTGTTTTGCGAATATATGTCACATAGGGCTTGCAATCTATTTCTCCATTCCCTTCTATCATGTGCAATCACTTCAGTATCGTGGATGTAATCCAGTCTAGCACCTTTAGCCTCTCTCTTCAGCATTCACCTTAGGGTTTCTTTTCGACACCCTCGCTTCCTCAATCCTTCTTTATTCCCATTCCACTACTTGTTTGGTGATTCTCTGCTCATTTCTTCTCAGGATGTGTACACTGTAGTGCCATCTTCTGTCTTATAACTATTACCCCTGTTTGCCCATTGGGAAAGAGTGGGGGGGGGGGGGGGGGGGGTCCCAATACTTTGTTTGGCCTCACTGCATCTGATGTTAATTTCTTTATCCTTTTCCCCATGACATTTCTTTTACTTATATCAAATCTGACATTACTGTTAGTTACTAATATCAGATATGATATTACTTTTACTAATATCAAATATGACAGTTTTATATTGTTACATGCGGAGGAGCACACTGGCAAGGATACCAGCCTTATCGTATGAAGAGGAAATGCAACCTGAAAACTGTATGTTATGGTAGGGCAGACCAGTAGCCTTGGCTGGCAGCTCTTCTCATAGATCAGCGGTTCTCAATCTGTGGGTCATGGCCCTTTCATAGGAGTCGCCTAAGACACACATTCACTAAAGTTACGAAGTAGCAAAGATAATAATTTTATGGTTTAGGGGTCACCACAACATGAGGAACTGTATTAAAGGGTTGCAACATTAGGAAGGTTGAGAACCACTGTCATAGGTTATTCCTGACTGATAGACAGACAGAGCATTGCTTTTCTGATGCAGCCACTTCAGCAGCATGCTTTAGTTCCAAATGTATAGATCTGGCTTGTTGATAAGCAGTTGGTTTCTCAGGCCGAGGCATTCCAAATTCAAAGTAAACACGCATATAAATAGTCTTTTACGACATGATTGTTGGGGGGGGTGGGGGGGGGGGGGGTAGAAAAGCTGTTCTGTTTTCTCCTAAAGAACCCATACCCGGAGCCCTTTCATATCAATTGTCAACACAATACTCAAGTTCTGGAATAAGACTAAAGTCCAAAAGTGGACGAACAACCAGAACCTTCTGCCAGAGTTTACAACCAGTGAACCCGAAGAAGAAGAAATCAGTGTTCATATGTTATACAGAATCATACAAAATATGCCAGTATTTTTCTCTGCGTGCCTTGTATGGGGCGGATATCCAACTACAATGGATCTCTAGCCTGCTCTGTCTCTCCTTCTGGTTCTCTGCTCTCTCACAACACTGTCTCTCCTTCTGGTTCTCTGCTCTCTCACAACTCTGTCTCTCCTTCTGGTTCTCTGCTCTCTCACAACTCTGTCTCTCCTTCTGGTTCTCTGCTCTCTCACAACTCTGTCTCTCCTTCTGGTTCTCTGCTCTCTCACAACTCTGTCTCTCCTTCTGGTTCTCTGCTCTCTCACAACTCTGTCTCTCCTTCTGGTTCTCCACTCTCTCATAACACTGTCTCTCCATCCCTTGATGTGATACTCCCATTTTTATTGTTGTCTACCTCTCGCTCACCCAGCTTAAACTTTTCCCACTGTGTAAGTTTGCTTGAACATGCAGGACAGAGAGTCATGCCATTTGATGTAATGGCTTTATTGTTACTAACATGACTTATAACTTCAAAATACCGGATTTGATTCTGCTGATTCTGCTGCAAACTGTTTGGCAGCACACTGCTTTACACTGATTTTGGTAGTGGTATGGAATGTCAGCGTTTCAGAAAGCAATGGCAAACTACAGAATATAAAATTGCCCACTAAAATCACTAACAGCCCATAAATTATGGATTTTCTTTGAGAATGTATCTAAAGAAGAGGCAACAATTATTTCAAGCTGTAAAACAGATAAGATACTAATTTTCCATCGCCTGACTACTTAGTTGAGTGCCTGGTGCAAAACTGTGAGCTTTTTGACCGTGCCCAGCATGGTTTGAGTTGTGAACTGCAGATTCAGAAAATGAATAGCAACCTGTTGCCAGAGAAAGGGTGGTGCCTTATGCTATTATTGGCGTGTGCAGCTACTGATCTGTTGTGACAGCTGCTACCATCAATGATGAACTCCATTTCTAGTGGCGAACTGCTTGTGTTAGCACCACTGATAACTGAATATGCATTTAATGCATGTGTCTGCTATTGGCTTTGTTGTGACAGCAGTCTACGCCAAATTCTTCACTAAGGACAATGATGGATATTCTGTGTGGTTTTTCCTTGGCACAGAATGGAGAAACTGCGGAGTGACCCACTCGCAGTAAAGTGTCTACTGTGATGTGTGGTTTTTCCTTGGCACAGAATGGAGAAACTGCGGAGTGACCCACTCGCAGTAAAGTGTCTCCTGTGATGTGTGGTTTTTCCTTGTCACAGAATGGAGAAACTGCGGAGTGACCCACTCGCAGTAAAGTTTCTACTGTGATGTGTGGTTTTTTCTTGGCACAGAATGGAGAAACTGCGGAGTGGACCCACTCGCAGTAAAGTGTCTACTGTGATTACCTGATTACTATTTTTTTTTTTATTTCATTTTTTCCCCTGCACTTTTATTTTCAGTACATGTCTTTCGGAAGCTCAAACTATTTCACTTTTAGAAAGGCCAGTGATGTTTACCTTCATGGTGTTTTTTTACAGTTTGAGTTATAATTATCCTTTTCCAATAATTGATATGTGAAATGATTTGACACCTTATTTGCATGTATTTGTTACAAGATTTTAAAAATTGTTACCTTAGGTAACGTAACTGTTATTGTGTGTAGCATAGCTGTTGTATGTAACATAACTCAGAAGAAAACTTAGTTATTGTATGTAATATAAGTTATTTTGTGTATCATAACTTGGTTATTGCTTAAAGAAAACTTAGTTATTACATACAGATAACTCAGATATTGTGGATAGTATAACCCAGATATGGTATGTAAGATAACTTAATTATTGTATGAAACATAATCTAGTTATTGTATTTTCTTCTTCTTTGTTCACCGTGTAAAAAAAACTCTGGCGGTAAATCCTTGTTATTCATCTTTTTTATACTTTGTGTCAGGACCTGAGTTTTGCGTGTACATCTGTTTTACTGACTTATTGTATGGAGTTGGTTGTTCCTTGCCGCTCGGGCAGATGCACTCCAACTTTGGAGGAAGTTTCCAGTTAATCAACTCCTATGACATGTTTGTTGGGCAGGCAGTGGGTCTGTTCTTGCTTTTTCCACAGTAGGGCCCACTGGGGAGTTTCCCACAGTAGGGTCCACGGGGGAGTTTCCCACAGTAGGGCCCACCGGGGAGTTTCCCACAGTAGGGTCCACGGGGGAGTTTCCCACAGTAGGGTCCATGGGGAAGTTCCCCACAGTAGGACCCATGGGAGAGTTTCCCACAGTAGGGTCCACGGGGGAGTTTCCCACAGTAGGGTCCACGGAGGAGTTTCCCACAGTAGGGTCCACGAGGGAGTTTACCCACAGAAGGGCCCACTGGGGAGTTATTGTATGAAATATAGCCCTGTTATTTTATGAAAGATAACTCAAGTTATTGTTTGTAACATTCCCCGGTTAGTGAATGAAACATAACTTAGTCATTGTATGTAACATAACCCTGTTATTGCATGCAATATAACAAAGTTATTGTATATATATATAGCATCACTGAGGAGGTCACGCTGACAAAAATCTGTTTAATTGTCATGCCAGGGCATGCTTGTGTTTAAAGCAATGAACAAGCTGATAGGTTTGCTGATACAGCTTGTATGGAAGGCAGATATGCAGTTGGCAGGGCTGACATGCTGATTGCCATCAGAGAAATCAAATGAGGGCTGTGAGCCTGCAACCTTGACCAGATGGTCAGCATGGTGAGGGAGCAAGCTGTAGCAAAGTGGCTAGATGCTTGTCTGCTGATCAAAAATCTACATTTAGCTCAAGGACCCCCCACTCCCTACCCAAATACTGTTGTTAGTTAACATATTCCTATCATGAACTTATAAATGTTTGCGCAGGCACAAACTCGGCCAGTAGCGTTAACTGTGCATCTTGTAAACGGGTCGCTGTAGACAAGTCAGAAAAGTGACATTTATGGGGGAACTAGACCAAGCCAAAAGTGTCAGTTGTTTGGCTTCTTGGGATGAAAGGGTTAAAGGCTGGAATGTTCACAGTGCTGTGAGGGTCACCTGTTGTTCAACTGTGATGATTTGCACCTATATATAGAATGAACCAGATCTGCTAGAGGGTGAGAGAAGAGGCAGACTTAACCCACACACAAAAACAGCAATCTGGAAACAGAATCTGGCTGAATGGACAGGCCTCAGACATAACAACCATCAAACTGATTGTATCTGAGCGACTGAGGTAGAGGGAAATGTTCAGTTAGTCTGCCAGTCAGTCAGCAGCTGGTGACCTAACGACCTGTGCTGTTATGGGACTGTGATAGGGATATAGAACTAATACAGGGTAATTTATATGGTTTTCTCCTATACAGTTGTCGGTAACTGTGGCTTAGGCATTGTGAACGGGCTTCGTAATGCCTGGGTGCAGGGGTGCCAGGTTCGATCCCAGCTGCTGGCCTTGTGCCTTGTGTTGGTTTTGACAGTGGTATCGAGAAGCCGATCGTCCAGAAAGCAGTGGCAAACTACTGGACATAAATTTGCCTAGAAAAAGCACAACAGCCAAAAATGCTGGGGTTGGTTTTGCAACTTCCTATAAAGGATACACAACTATCTTCTTTTTTTTTTAAACTATACAATACAGGGTAATTTATCTGGTTTTCTACTATAGAATGGATTGAGAGAAATAATATGGTTTTCAGCTATAGAATGGATTTAGAGTAATTTATATGGTTTTCTCCTATACAACAAATTGAGGGTAATTTGTATGGTTCCCTACTATGCAATGAATTGAGGGTAATTTGTATGATTCCCTACTATACAATGAATTGAGGGTAATTTATATGGCTGCCTTCTTCTGCCTTTTGTTCCCCCTGTGGAGAATAGGAGGTCAGCTAAATCACACCAAGTCATTCTATTCTTTGATGCAAAGACTGTGCCCCTATGAGTGGGTTCCAGTGCAAAAACCGCTTGAATTAAGAATGCTTTTCACTGTCCTTGGTCCATCTAATTTCATATAATTCTAAAATACTAATTGAATGTTTGATTTTTTTAAAATGCCTCTACTGTTCTTCCTACATTGTACATGGTTCTAGCATTCCAAGTGCCAGTTCTGGAGATTTTCCTAAGTGAGAAGAGTTATATCAACGATCTGGACTCCTCTGGGCTTTTTTGGACCACCTCATCATTCTTATGTTAGAACAGCCTCCCTGCACTCCTTTCCCAATCTTGGTTTCCTGGGTATTTCTTGTTTCTCTATTAGATTTTGCCATGTAGATTGTTTTCTGAGGCTGTGGTTTTTACCGGATGAGGTAGCCAGCCCCAAGCCCAAACCCTACCCTTAGTCACCTGGTACGATATGTCTGGAGAGAATGAGGCACCTGGGTGTAACCAGAGAGTCTGGCTGGCTCACTACACTCAGAGGAAAGGCAAGATGGACATATAACTAGATTGTGACCGCTATTATCAGTATTGGAACTCAGTGCTGGCTGCTGAAGATGAGGACGGAGCTTGCATGGGAATGTCCCAAGTGCTGTGATGTCAGTTATTGACTCAACTCAACTCATATGTCTGGTATGGTGCATGGTTATTGCTCTTTGCCCATAACACATAGGCCGAGCGGTATAGTTTTTCTGGTGCATGTTTAGTTTTCTGATATATACAGTCATTGTTAAAATGTTTCCTAATTAAAGTTTGGTTTTCAAGGACATACACTGATTTACTGTCTGGGTTGTGCTGGAGTGTAAGGCAATGAGTGGGTTGATCTCTTGGATGTAAGGGTGCCATTAGCTGTAACGCTGAAGGTTCTTCTGCTTGTGCTCTTTACCCCTCTAATGCAGCGGTTCTCAACCTTCCTAATGCTGTGACCGTTTAAGACATTTCCTCATGTTGTGAGGGTGTCCCCCCCAACCATAAAATTATTTTCGTTGTTACCTAATACCTTCAGTGAATATGTGTTTTCTAATGGTCTTGCTACTCCTGTGAAACGCTCATTTGACCTACAAAAGGATCACAACTCATAGGTTGAGAACCAGTGCCCTAATGAAACAACAATCCTCAACAAGCCTGTACAAAGTCATCCTATGGAGATCACAGTGGGTGTTGTATTCATATCCAACTATTTTTGTCTATGATTCACTTCTGTTCATGTAAATTGGCTCAGGCGGAGACAAAAATAGACCACGGCCAATTATAGTCCCTATAGTCATCAGTAAATAGACCCACTGCCTTCCCAAGATGCATGTCGTAGGAGTCGACTAATTGGGGCCAACCTTCGAAGTCGGAATACATCTGCCTGATAAGTAAGAAAGCAATAGTCTGCATACACATAAGCCAGATTTGTGAAACGGGTGTGCACACAACACTTAGATTCTGGAAGAAATCTTAAAATCCAGGAGTGGGCGAACACACAGAATTACCGCCGAAGTTTACACATGATGAAGAAGGGGAAAACATACATATCCCAGAAACCCCAATCAACCGCACAGCAGTTAATATGGTGGCCCCTGGCAGTTACATACACCCGAGGTCTAAACGGGGCGGAGATGAATTATGTTGCTTTGCTACCATTACACAAGTGGTCATCTTCACAGATGCGCTATCGCTGCTACAAGCCCTCAAGAGTGGTCAACTCCCTCACTGAGATCTGAACTTGGCAAGGTGGCTGCCCAAAAGTGTACTGTACTCCAGTGGGTGCCATCCCACTGTGGTATACCAGGATACTAACCCGCAGATAAACTTGATAAGAAAGGGGCAGAATATGACCAGGAAGAGAATGCAATAACAGGTTAGGGCCATCAAATCTATCAGAAATGAACAGAATCTGGCCAGAGATGACTACCACTTACTTGACCGGTAAGGGCAGATCATTATTCTACACGTCAAGATATGACATAACAGACTTAACAAGCATATGCACAGTCTTGGTCTGAGTAGTTCGCTATTGCGCCCTTGTGGGCTGTATGTGCAGACTGCAAAACATGTCCCGCAAGAATGTCCCTTGTATAGCCCATTAAGAAGGGAATACTGGTTCACTGAGTCAACACTGCACTCAGCGTTGTATAGAGCTTAAGGGGAACTCCTAAACACAGTCAAGCCTATCACAAGAAATTGTTTGTCGGTGTAAATCAGAAATCGGACATGATAAGAAGAAGAAGAAGAAGAAGAAGAACGAGTGGGAGGAGAAGAAGAAAGAGAAGACAAAGGAGGATAAGGAGAAGAAGCAGCACGAGTAGTAGTAGAAGAAGAAGAAGCAGGAGTAGAAGAAGAAGGAGAAGAAACAGCAGCAGGAGAAGGCGAAGAAGAGGAAGAAGCAGCAGCAGCTCCATTACTGACACGTAAACAGACCACCAAATCACACACACAACGTTTACGATTGCAATGATCCCTTGACATGTTTATCTTAAGGGCTCTTCGCGGCTGACGGTTGTCAAGCGGACTGAAACTGTACTTGAGCATGGGTTGTCGTATTTCCGTGTAGTGACTGCAGCGGTTATTTCGTTTTTGTGTGGACTGAAACTACTTGAGCATGGGTTGTCGTGTTTACGTGTAGTGACTGCAGCGGTTCTCATGTTTTTGTGTGGACTGAAACTGTACTTGAGCACGGGTTGTCGTATTTCCGTGTAGTGACTGCAGCGGTTCTCACGTTTTTGTGTAGACTGAAACTGTGCTTGAGCATGGGTTGTCGTGTTTCCGTGTAGTGACTGCAGCGGTTCTCATGTTTTTGTGTGGACTGAAACTGTACTTGAGCACGGGTTGTCGTGTTTCCGTGTAGTGACTGCAGCGATTCTTACATTTTTGTGTAGACTGAAACTGTACTTAAACTGTGCTTGAGCATGGGTTGTCGTGTTTCCGTGTATTCACTGCAGCGGTTCTTACGTTTTTGTGCGGCATAGGCCTATATGTCGGCAAGGCACCCGCTTTGAAATTAACACTTGGTAGAGGGGGAGGGGGTGCTCGACCCACCACTACGGCCCTCCCACTCTTTACAAATGTTCTCGGTACAGACTGAGGTTGTGGGGATGTTCAGTCCCACCCCCAACAACGTCCTCGTCCCAAATTAGGAAGCACTGGGTGGGACCTCGAGCTGCATAATGCCGGGTAGTCGGGTTCGATCTCAGCTCAATTAATTATTTATTCACGAACTGACCATGTAATGAACCAAACAGTAACATCAAATCAACCTGTAATCAAACCAAGCAACAATATGGCATTACTTTTATTAACCATTCAAGCTACATAAATAAACAGGAGAGAATTATGGAAAAGATTCTATATCCCTGTCTAGACTGATGGACATGGGGTGCAGCCTGGAGTTGCAAGAAATGAACATTTCACTAAGGGGACAAGACGTTTCATTAACCAACACAGAACAGGCGTCATCAGTCGTTTTACACTTGTGGAGCTTTTAGGAGGAGATAGGAGCACCTATGGATCTGTGCGGAGTGCTGTGGTGATAATCCATTCTAATCACTAATCACTAATCAATATTCTATGTACCTTCCACGATATTCGCAAGAAGTCAGATAATAAACATTTTATTATACCAAAGATCCTATACTTAGCTACAGCTTTAGATCTACCACCAAGGATAATAAGAAAGATAAATAGTGTCGGAAGTTTCATATTTAGATCATCCATTCCATGTATCTAACAGAATACTCTAATTCAACCAGAAGGACAAGAAGTCATAGAACTACACTATACTGAAACGACGATAAAATCACGTGGAATAAAATATATAGGAAAAAAAAACTACTAACCAACCAGAAAAATATCATTAAGCAGTGTATTACACAGCAATTCGATTGAGCTCCTCTTAAGAAATTGAGGAGGCCTTCCAAGAAAAAAGCTTGTGCTTGTGGCATGGATAGATTCATGGCCGACTCTCTGGAGAAGGCAGTGGATAGATCTAAAGAAAGAATTAGGCAAGGTCTGGAAAGAGGATCTCATGAAGAAACTGAGAAACTACAAAGTGAATGGGAATGTGTACAGATGGGCGAAAGCGTACTTGTATCACAGAAGAGCCCGGGTACAGTTTGACGGACTCAGGAGCAAGAAAGTCTTGCTGCGTCCTGATGTCCGCCAGGGTGGTGATTCTTTCGATAGCATCAGGGTCACTCTTCACTGTGTGGAGAATTTGCCTCTGTATGTACTGACAACAAACTAGTTTTCCCTGAATTTAGAATATTTGTCTCCGCCCCGGTCCATCTAGTTTCACATAACCCTAGAATACTAATCTTATAGTGTTTCATTTCCCATTTAATTTCGCATGTAACGACTGGCGGAAGAAAAGTTAAAATGTACACAAAATAATGAGTATATCTGATGTTTGTACGGACATATAAAACATATGTATCCTTCTACACCACCCCCCCCCCTCCCCCACCATGCTTCACGTGGCTCGGGAGAAAAGAGACAATATGTGTGTGTGTATGTATATATATATATATATATATATATATATATATATATATATATATATATATATATATATATATATATATATAATCCACACAAATACACACACAAACAAATACACACAAATATATCATTTTGTCAGAGGGGAAACAATCCCACCCGAGGAAAAGATCTTCCAAAACGACTCCAACCAAAAGGAAATGCAACAATGGCGAACTGGAAAAAAGAAGATAACGCAGAGATGAAGCAGCGAGATAGAAACTGACATGAGACATGTACATGAAACAAAAAAGAAAACGAAGAATAGAAAGCTACATAAATAACATGTTGTGACGAAAAAGCAAACAAACAAACAAGCTAGGAGAACAGAAGATCCGTCAATAGTCGATAGATACTTTAATGTAATCCAGTTTCGTCCTTTTTAGGACGAAATTTTTTTGTTATTTGAAGCCCCACCCTGGCTTTTGCCAGGGGCCGCAATATAGGCAGGCCATAAATATGGCCAAATGTCTGAACGCGGTTTCTGGGACCTCTCCACGGTGATCCTCATCCGCATGGTGGCACTTTGTGTCATCGGGTGTTTATCGCTTGTGTGATGTCCTGGTGGGGTAGAAAGTCAGTCAGTCAGTCATAGATACTTACTTACATTATAACCTTAAGTCCTTACGTCCTTTTCAGGAAGTAATTATTTGTTATTTGAAGCCCCACTCTGGCTTTTGCCAGGGGCCGCAATATAGGCAGGCCATAAAAATGGCCAAATGTCTGAACGCGGTTTCTGGGACCTCTCCACGGTGATCCTCATCCACATGGTGGCACGTTGTGTCATCGGGTGTTTATCGCTTGTGTGGTGTCCTAGTGGGGTAGAAAGTCACTCACTCACTCATAGATACTTAATCAGATCATCCTGCTTGAGCCCTTATTTTTATTTTTGACCAGCCTGAAAAGGCTTACTTCCCATACAGAAGAAGAGTGGCTTTTTTTAACCCCCTGACACCACCCTCTCCCACTTTTTCCCTTGTCCGTCTGATCTGTGTTGTCCTTTTTTTTTCTTCCCATTTCTCTTTTTCTTCTCACGGACTATTACTGTGGGTTCAAATATATTACCCGTCTTCTTTTGAGGATGAAATTTGTGGTTATTTGAAACCCCACTGGCTCTTGCCAGGGGCCGCAATATAGCCCGGCCATAAATATGGTCTAATGGCTGAACGTGGTTTCTATGACCTCCCCATGGGTGATCTTCATCCACATGGTGGCACTTTGTGTCATCGGGTGTTTATCGCTTGTGTGATGTCCTGGTAGGGTAAAAGAAGATAGATAGATGGAAATACCTTAGCCAAAATAGTCGGCAGAACAAAATCGTATACTCAAATAAAATCAGCAGAGAATGCCTCTTCACACCTCGAAACTATCGAATATAGTTTATTTAGAGTTATAGTAATGTCTAATTCGTTACGTCCTTCTTAGGACGTAATTTTTTGTTATTCGAAGCCCCACTCTGGCTTTTGCCAGGGGCCGCAATATAGGCAGGCCATCAATATGGCCAGTTGTCTGAACGCGGTTTCTGGGACCTCTCCACGGTGATCCTCATCCGTATGGTGGCACTTTGTGTCATCAGGTGTTTATCGCTTGTGGGGTAGAAAGTCAGTCAGTCGAATATAGTTGGTGAGGTTTACTCGCAAAACCGTTTTACAGATCTGGCTAATTTGTATGCAGGCTGTTGGTTCCCCTCCTCTCGAGCAGATGCACTCTGATTTAAAAGGAAATACCTCTAGTTAGGCATCTGTTTTAGGAAATGCGTTTTTCGGGGAAGGGGCCACATTGTGAAAATGTCTTTTTGGAATGCACGGCTAACGGACGACAATGATAGTGGGCTATCACACGTGACACAAAAACACTTTACTGGCGGCGCGGATAACTGACTAAACCAGCGGTTCTCAACCTATGAGTAGTGACCCTTTTAGGGGTCGAACGATAGTTTCACAGGGGTCGCCTAAGACCATCGGAAAACATACATTCACCTGAAGTTATGAAGTAGCAACGAAAATATTTTTTGTTATGTTCAATGTTTGAGGTCACCACAACGTGAGGAACTGTATCAACAGGCGGGGTAGAAGTAAGCTCCCGACTTAAAATGTGAGCTTTATATCTTGTTATTGTTGTTGTTGTTGCTGCTACCGGCACCTTTCTGTCTGTCTAGAGCAGTGGCTCTCGGCCTTCCTAATGCTGCGTCCCTTTTATACAGTTAGTTCCTAATGTTGTGGTGACCCCAAGTATAAAGTTTTTTTCGTTGCTACTTCATAACTTAAGCAAATTTGTGTTTTCCTATTGACTTTGGCGACCCCTGTAAAGGGTCGTTCGACCCGCAAACAAGTCGCGACCCACAGGTTGAGAACTGCTGGTCTAGGGGATAGATAAATGGGGTGCCGGAGCACTTATTGTTAAAGACCAGTCTGTTTTTGATCGGTGATGACACGGTCGCGGCATTCGGTTTAAGAACCACTGGGCTAGACAATAGATCGCCTTTTGTTATTGTTTGACCAGGACACGTGACCGAGGACCTATGAAATCCTGGTTACAGGTAAATCGGACAGCTAGGTCCCTGGAAAGGTGTTTTCTGGACCACACTGTTTTCTCCACGACAAATGTCAATCGTCTACCATTGTGGTTTTACAGTTGTATGTAAAAATTAAGTATTTTTCGCTACAGGTGTCTATGGTAAAAAGTACTATGAAATACGAAAGAATTAACAGTTAGTTAATTGTTAGTTTTTCAGAAGTTTGTAAGCTGCGATGAAGAGTGAAGTGTAAAAAGTATGTATAACTATGTTGTTATGTTATTTTTCACTTTAAGTACAGTTTTTCTTTTCCCATTTCAGTTTAAATAAATAAACAAAAATGACACAGCCGTTATTGTATTTGGCACTGATGTTACCTTGTACAATACTAGCTATTTCAAGTAATTTCAACAATTTACGTTCAAAAAATGTTGAACTTAAGAGCAGCGCTTCTCAAATTGGCTGCCGCGGAACCCAGGGGTGCCGCGAGCGTATGCCAAGGAGGCCGCGGCAGTAATCAAGAATTTTTTCCAAATCTGCTTGAGATCAGCGAAGACGGCAGTTTAACTCTTTGAGTCCCAGGGGGTTTTGCATCAGAGGGCCAAGGGTGGGGGGGGGGGGGTATATGATTTTGACTTTTAACAAATGCAGCACTTTAATACAAACCACACAACTGCAGCTGATGTGCAACATATACACATATCATATATGAAAATAAACATAAATGGATAAGGATTAATATTAGCATACTGCTACAACAAACAATTATACCGTTAGTATTTCACTATTTAGTAGAGAAAACAGTGACTTAGTTTGAGGGGTGAGTAAATTATGAACAAGTTTTTTTCCACTTACCCAGAAGCTGATCCCAAAATTCTTGATATAGTATATCCAAAATGCATCACAAAGGAAGGTACACCACTTATAACTATGCACAGCCAATATTAAAGCAAAATGTGCAATAGTTGTTTCATAGCAATTTTAATAACACTTCAAAATATATTCTCCAGTGGCAAAAACAGTGACTTTTCTAAAAACAATTGAATTCCTGACATAGAAAAAACTGTAAAGGCACTGTAAACATGTCAACCTGTTCATAGATATATATCTATAGTTTTAGATATGGATAGTAGTACTAGAAGCGCTGACATTTGGACTAGCTGTTACGAGGTGCTTCTCTTGTTTTGCCATGGCAGAATTAGTCAGTTTTGTCCTTTTAGTAGGAGGTAAATTACGCACACATTCCTCATCAAAACTTGACTCGTCAACGGTTTGGGGAAATTCCACGTCGCTACTATCATTATCCAACTCCACATTACTTTGATCAATCCACTGTTTATCAAATTTGATGCTTCTAAAGCAGTAAATTGTTTTGCTGGGCATGAAGACGATGACTGATCGGACATATTGTTTTCAGACAATTGTTTGGTAACGTAGTAGACCACACAAATATAGATTTATAGCGTTAAAAACTCACCAGACCCAAACGATTGCACTCCACGTGTGTTCACTACACACTTGAGAACCGGAAAGGAATTTTAAATTGAGCGTGTAATTACAGATAAGTGGTAAATTAAAAACCGTCACACGTCACGAACTTATTGGGTTGCAGGTAGTAACCAATTAACATGTGATACGTTCCTTGGGACTCAGAGAGTTAAAACAGAATACCGTCAATGAAGCCAAGAAGAGTTTTGGATGCTGGTGTATTCAGAAAACAATGCTATTAGTATTCCAAATTGCCCAGTAAATTTTGCCTCGAAACCCGAAAGCTGCCTTGAAAAATAAAAGCCTTCTTGTTATTTTTCGGCATTTACTTTTTCTTATTGAAACGTCTTCAACTTCTACTTCTTAAACTCTTCTTCTTCTTCTTCTTCTTCTTCTTCTTCTTCTTCTTCTTCTTCTTCTTCTTCTTCTTCTTCTTCTTCTTCTTCTTCAATTCTCTTGTCCCAGCTCTGACTGTTCACATCCTTCCTACCATTTTTGTCTGTTTCCTGGTACTAGTTGTCAGTCAGTTTTCAAACCCATTTTATACTTATATGGGCCACCATTATTGACACATCTTCAGTGTTGTTCCTAGTATGAACTTCACTGTCTGAGGGAATTACAAAAGACAGGGAAGTTCATACTAGGAACAACATTGTAGATACAGATAATCTTTTTTGGGCTAACAAAAGACAGAGAAGCATCAATAGTAACAGCAACAGTTGTAGTTTCTGTAGTAGTAGTAGTAGTAGTAATAGCAACAGTAGTAGTTGTAGTAATAGCAACAGTAGTAGTAGTTGTAGTAGTAATAGCAACAGTAGTAGTAATAGCAACAGTAGTAGTTGTAGTAGTAATAGCAACAGTAGTAGTAGTTGTAGTAGTAATAGCAACAGTAGTAGTTGTAGTAGTAATAGCAACAGTAGTAGTAGTTGTAGTAGTAATAGCAACAGTAGTAGTTGTAGTAGTAATAGCAACAGTAGTAGTAGTTGTAGTAGTAATAGCAACAGTTGTAGTAGTAATAGCAAAAGTCGGCCATGGTAGAGGCTGCGGTCATGCAGTATATTTCCATCATAACTCTGCCTATTATTTTCCTCTTGTAGCCAAATCCATCTCATTGTGCCAGGCTAGAAAATGGCAAACGAGGATCTCAAGAAGAGTCTTTGGCATGCATTTGATCTTCTGGATATAACTGGCCACCCACACAAGACAAGAACATTAAGTGTGCCGAAAACCAAACTGAAGGTAAACTAAAATTTGTATCATGTAATTTTCCTGTTTACTTGTTACAGAGCATGGCTAATCAACTCTGTTTAGTCAGGGGCCACAATTTTGACAATTTAGATCATCTTGAGCCAGCCCAGCTAAGAAAAATAAATAATATAGTATATAGCAGCTAGGATCCCCGGGCCGCTTGTCAGGTGTGTGATAGCGACCACTTTGCCTATCAAGTGACAGTTTATCTATCAAAATATTATACCTGCATAGACAGACCATTAATACAATACCAACGATAATGATCCACAAATGACTTTTAGGCCTTCGTGAGCTGGATTTGGTCCACAGGACACTAATTAAATAGCCCTGACATTAGACATGAGGCAGACTGAGCACAGACTAGAAAGATACAATCAGAGAAACACTGTCACCGCATAATGTTTCTTTGGTCAAGGTGGTCAGAAAAGCAAGAGGAAAGAAACCTTGTATTTCCTTCGTAAAATGAAATAAGGATAAAAAGAGAGAGATGGACAGTTTGCTGATTAGGAACAATTATGAGGAAACTGGCAATAAAGAACAATAATGGGAACACGAGGGACGGGTAAAAAGCAAAATAGTCTTAAAGAGTTAATTCATAAAGAGAACTGATCATCCGTGTCGGAAGTCTATTCTTTGGGCACAACATAAGTAAAGAAACACTGGAGTGAATTGTCAGAACTGGAAAGTTGGAGGGGAAGTAATGGTTAACCATCTGGTATTCATCTTCTTCTCATAGTCCATGCCGTGGTTTTGTTGGTAGTCATATCTATCCTCAAGCTTCTGTCCTGTGTACTTTCAATCAATTCTAACACAAGTAATCTCCCATGACATGATGTCAAACTGCAATGAAGTCGATCTTTGACTTTATCAGACAACTGGTCATAGACAATCATGATAAGCGATGCCACACAGTATGGACAATAATGATAGAGTCTGCAAGTCTCTCAAAAACCCACCTCATGGGTGGCAGTTTATCTAGGGGAACTTAGCATTCAACAGTTGTATCTAATATCTTTGAATTACAATCCTTGTCACTCATGGTTTTTTCTGACTAGTATTTATTTCCATTGGCCACACATGTCAGATTTCCTGCTGGCCAATCAGAAATGTGATTTCCATCTTAGATATGCCAGTTAAGTCATTTTGTGTATTCTTGTGGTATTGTAGATTTATGTAATGTGCTGATGAAAGCTCTCTAGCCACAATATTAACTTGTAGTTTGAGATACTATAAAGCTGACTGGTTTTAACGTTTTATTTGGTTTGATATCTTTTCAGTAGGGAATGTATACAAAAGTGTCTTTTGGTGTATTGCTAAATAAAACAGTCTCTACTCAAACAGGACTCCAGTTATACCAGTCTGGTGTGCACATTATGAGTGCCCCAGTTATAATTTCTTTCAAGATTGAACAAGGTCTCTGGGTTTTCTCTCCCTGGTCTGCCATCCAGATTTAGGTTTTGTAATCTCAGGGTGTCAAAACTGTCAGCGAGCATCCCTAGAGGGAAATCACAATTGAAGCGGAACAAATATCTGTCTGTGGCCTTCATTATTTAAGCTTTGAGTCAATATGGCAGATAGGTAGGTTTACTGTTATTAATTGTGGAAAGTTTTTGCTTTCCATAATAGTAAGCTGTTGCATTTTCCTATTTATATGTAGACTGAAAGGATATTGTTCTGTCACCCAGCTACTGAGTTAAATGCATGGCATGACACTGTGAGTTGCTGATTTAATTTGGAATGCTTTTTTAACTGTGCCCAATGTGGTTTATGCTGTGAACTGCAGTTTTGAAAAATGGTGAGTGACCTGCTGCTACAGAAACTGTAGTGCCTTATGCAATTAATTGTATGTGTAACTACTGGTCTGTTGTGTAACAACTGCTTCTATCAGTTATGAAATGTATTTCTGGTGTACTGACAAACTTGAGTCATCCTTTGATTAGTCATTAAAAAGGATTATCATCACAGCACTCCAGACAGATTCATAGGTGCTCTGATGTCCTCCCCAAAAGCTCCACAAGTGTAAAACAACGGATGATGCCTGTTCTGTATTGGTTAATGAAACGTCTTGCCCCCTTAGTGAGATGTTCATTTCTTGCAGCTCCAGGCTGCACCCCCATGTCCATCAGTCTAGACAGGGATACAGAGACATCTTTTTGATGTATTTTTGAATCAAATATTTATTTATGTCTACTCAGGTACTGACCAACAACCTGGGTCATCTTCTGGGACTGGAGAAGGCAGAGACAATCTGGGATCATGTGCCCTGTGAAAATGTTTGTTTCGACCTGTTCATGGACGTCCTATACAGTTATCTTTTCACAGAAATGGACAAATATTCTGTATCCAGATTTGCTTATCTGAAATCTGAGATTGACAATTTGTGCTGGATGCTGTGTGAAAAGTCGTATCGACAGATCAGTAAATCTCACAGTGTGTCAGTTTGTCAGAGTGATGAATCAGCATTGAATACAATTGTGAATTCAAAAGTGACTACAGATGCTGGCAATGAGGCAGAGTTTAGCAGTGATACTTATTTTAAACTTTGGAAGGTAAGAGGCATGCCGCCAATATGACAAAACTCCTGCAAAATTAATAACATGTGTATTTGATAATGTCAGTAATATCATCATCATCATCATCAGGTGCCTTGCCGACTGGTGTGGGCGATCATGCCTCTCCATAATCTGCCATCTCCTGCAGCATGTATCAGTTCGGGTGCCGACATACCTCCATGCCATGCAACAAGACTGTCAAGCATCTTCTCTCGTTGTCTTCCTCTATCCCTTTTTCCACAGATCTTTCCAGTGGTCACAACATGTTCTATTTTCCCTCTTCTCATAACATGGCCGAAAAATGATAACTGTCTCCTTCTGGTGTCTGTGATAAGTTGTCTTCAGGCTCCCGCCTCTTTCAAAACCTCTTGGTTGCTCTTTTTGGCTGTCCAAGGTATTCTAAGCATTCTTCTGTAAAACCACATCTCTGAGGCCTCTAAAAATTGTTTGGCCTGCCCACTGATTGTCCAGGATTCACATCCATATGTTAAAACTGGATGTATGTAGCAAGCAAGAATTCTTTTTCTAACTCTCAATGACAAGGATATATTGCGCAAGATTCTTTTCATTTTATAAAATGCAGTTTTTGCCTGTCCAATTCTGTTTGTCAGTAATATATATATATATATATATATATTTTTTTTTTTACTGTTTCTACTGTTTCGCTTAGTTATGTTAATATTTTTTCAAAGTAATTTTTCCCATAGTGAATTTTAAAAGTATGGACATAAACAATGAATAGCACAATTAATTGCCTGGCATAATTTTCTGTATCTCCTCAGATGCATTACTACAGAGTTTGATGTGTTTAACACTATCATTCCCCTGTGGGATGCAGTTTTTTTGTTGTTGTTATTTTGAAGTCCCACCCTGGCTTTTGCCAGCGGCCCTAAATATGGCCTAATATCTGAAGGGGTTTTCCTGGGACCTCTCCACTGGTGATTCTCATCTGCATGGTGGCACTTTATGTTACTGTGTGTTTATCGCTTGTGTGATGTCCTGGTGGGGTACAACTTACCTACCAACCTACTACAGAATTTACATCAACATGTTAGCATTTTTATTGTGTTTTTACAGCCACTTTTAATGCTGATTCTACTGTTCTGTTACATCTTATTCTACTGCTCTGTTACTGCTGAATTTACTACTTCGTTACCACTGATTATACTGCTTTGAAACTGTTGATTCTACTGCAGTGTTACTGCTCGGATACTGCTGATTCAATTGCTCTGATCCTGCTACTTCTACTTCTCTATTATTATTGATTGTACTGCTCTATTTCTGCAGATTCTACAATAGTTTTTACTGAATTTTACAGCTACTGCCATCTTTAACTGATTTTACTGTAGCAGAGCAATGGCTCTTTCTGCTGAGCGATCATACTATAGCATGTGTTATATTTTTAGAAGAAAAAGGCAGCTGCACATAAATTAGCTGTCATATGAGATCATATGACATAAGTTGTAAAAGCTCTGCAATCTCTTGTACATTGAATTGTGCCTGATTGTAATTTGAATATGAAAAGAATGCAGATGGGCATGGCAAGGAAGGAAGGATGAAGATGTAAAGATGTTAGCTGTTTGCTAATGAAATTCCTGGAATTGTGTTCACCAGCTGTAAATTCCAGCAGAAAAAGAAAAGTTCTGGTTGTTGGCTGACATCTGGGCTGTGATCTTATTCCATAACTTGAATTGTTCTTGCACACCATTAACTAAAAATATAATTTGGGGGAAAAGGGGGGGGGGGGGTGTTCCTTGTAAATCAAATAGTTTTTTAAAAGCCAGGTTGACATAAAAATGTTTCCACAAGCATCAATTATAGAGGTCATGGGTCATGTATGTTAGAAATTTATTTTAGGCCCTGGGAAAACCATTCCACTTAATTCTTCATTCTGTTCTTGTTTATTGATTACTCCTTTTATTTAGCTATATATTTCACATAAACACCCACAAATACAGATTTCAGCAGTTTATAAGTTTTCTTTTTCTTCAGCATTCCAAGCCCTTGAGGTTCATTGCTCCAAATATCACCCGCTTTCATTCATCTTTCAGGTTTTTCTTCTCTTTCCAGTTGACACCAAGTGTTTGCAAGTCTGTCTAAATACTATCTCTCCACCGTGTTCTTGGTCTGCCTCGTAGTCTACGACCATTCATCTCCCTTGTGTATACAGTTTTTACTATACATATATATATCCCAATTATAAACCTAAGGTTTCAACAGGATATTACCAATAATTAAATTACTTTTACTACATTTGGTTCATTTTCATTTCAGATTTTTAACTTCTTGGTGGAAAGAGCTGAAGACGGAAGCCTAACTGTACCTTTAAAAATAGATTTGGAGGAAGCTGAGAGAGTTCTAATGGAGGTCTGCCAAAGGGCTGGGCTGCCAGTTTCTAGAGACATTTTGAGCCAAAGACAAATTACAGATAATTTAAACAGTGAAATTTTCTTGCTGGACTTTTATGATTTTCTGAGATTAACCTCGGAGAGGCTGAGTTCCTTGGATGATCAAAAAGCTGTTAGCTATGGAATTTCACAGGTTCATGGGTATATTGTTGCTGATATTGTCAGGAAGGTAAATTATGTTAGCTTTTCATTGTTTGCTTTTTTCGTGATTTCCACTATTAAATATATGGTTATTTACATAGAAAAGTAATAATTTCAGCTTTTAATTGAGCATTATTGTTGATTTGGTCAGCATTTTTCAATCCTAGTCAACGTAGCAGCGGTCGTAGTAATTTTTCAAAAATAACCTGTTTAAACATCTCGGTTATAATAGTTTAAGGATACGATTTATTCACCACATGAGCGCAGTCAAAGAAAGGATGAAATTCACACACTAGGGTTCCAGGATATTAACCCTGCCTGGACTCGCCTCTTGACTTGCTGTTCTTGCATTCTGTGAACTTTCTTTCTTTTTCTTTTGTCAATATCTGCTTTTGCCCCTCGGCGTCACAGTTCATCAGCCGAGCCAGGGTGCGCTTAGTCGCTTGATATTTCGTGATTTTATGCAGTCTCAAGGTGCCAGTGACTCCTTCAATCCATCTTTTTCTCAGTGTTCTGTGAACGTATGCGAGTATATGCATATACAAATATGATTGTGCATATGTGTTACTTTCTGGCCCAGGGCTACATGGTGAAGTTTGGTAACAAGATAACAACATGGAAAGAGAGATGGTTTGTCCTTACGGCCTCGACTTTCAGATACTATGTTACATCTGAGGAAAAAGATTTAAAAGGCACCATCTTCCTTGGTACTGATTGTAAAATCAAGGTATGTTCTATTTTATTACCTCTAGAGATATCATTTTAAAATTTAAAAAACATTGTGTCCTCGTTGTTCTTCTTTATGGTAGTGAACTTGGTAAGTTTATTCAAACCGGATACCTCAACCTTTTCACACCCATGGCCTACTAAAACAGGGAAAAGTGTTTCACCTGACAGTAAAGTAAAGGACGCTTTTCCACACCTTTAGGCATATCGGGGAAATAGGGCTAACCTATATTTTATAGACCAATCGGCATAAGATGGATGTTGTGGTCAGCATCACACCGGCTGCCTTTACTTCCTGGGACTACACCTGGTACCCACTCAAGGCTGCGTCAACCTGGGAGCCAAGGCTATTTTTGAAAAAATCTGGCTCCGCCTGGGAGTGAACCCATGACCCTCCGATCTGCGGCGAGCGTCTAGCCGCTCCGCCAGGGCGACTCCCACCCACCTGACAGCCAAACGAAAAAATAAATGTAAATTTGTTAAATCCAGTGTCACAACATTACAGATTTTAAGCAGATGCAACATCTTCTGATTCTCATTCTTGGGGTGTTAATACGACAGATGATAATCCTGAAAAAGAAAAACGACCTACCTTACCCAATTATGACTAGACACAAATTTATGGTGACCCACCTTGACTTTTCCAGTTGAAAAACACTGATTTGTACCATGAGAAATAGCTAAATAGCATTCACATGCGATGCCCAAGAAGAATACTTTTTTAGAAAGGCATTTATTCATTATCCTGTTGTGCCATTATAAATCACATAGGGCTCGCAGTCTATTCCTTCATTCTGTTCTATCTTGTGCAATTACTCAGCATTATGGATAAAATCCAGTCCAGCATCTTTGGCCTCTCTCACCAGATCATTTTAGGGTTTCTTGTAGATGTCATTTCTCCAAAGTTAAAAAAGAACAGAATTGGAGTGTAGATGTGAAGGTATTACAACAGGTTTCTCAATGCTTATCATCATCATCATCAGTTCTTGTTATGCCTGGTGGCACATGAGGCTTCAGAGAGAACTTTCCATGCTTTCCTGTCCTGTGCAATCTTCAATGCAGTTTTCCATGTGATTAAAAAAGAACTGAATTGGAATGTAGATGTGAAGGTATTACAACAGGTTTCTCAATGCTTGGCTCAGATTTAATGAATCAAGATATGACATAATTGCACTCTGGATATTCCCACACCTGCTCCATCACCTAATAATACCAGCTGCAACCTGATTAAACGTACGCCTATGTTTCCTTCTCACTGTTGAATATCTTCCAGAGCCTCTAGTCCTTCAGGTCCATCTCTTTGAATTTCAGTGTATGGATTCTTCGTCTGCTCTGTTTCACTGCTCAGATAGCTAGGACATCATCACTAGCAGTTACAATGCATACCTGATAAGAACTCTTCAGGCACCCAAGAAATGGTTCTTCTTAGAAATTCCTCTTACCAAGATAAGAATTCAAGCAAGAACAATTTCCGGGCATAAACATATTGTTCTTCACAACAGAAATTCACCACATCAGAGATCGCCTTAAGGGGTCTGCACTGTGTACATTTTACTGGGTACTTCACTTTTATGCTTCTTGTTATGTTTTCTGTTCAGATCCGCAGTGTTATTAACATTGACAGCTTCTCTGATGTAGAAGGATACCTGTGTCTACCAAGGCGAATTCCATAAGTAAAAGTTTGTATCTGACATGCTACTAATATCACACATGGGTCCTAACAACTGATATGTAGATCACTGTATGGTTTCAGAGCCCCCCCCCCCCCCCCCCCCCCCCCCCAAACATGTTGGTAAAGTCAACTAATGTAGGGGTGTTTCTTTCAAAACAGCATCATCCTGCTTTGAAAGAAACACCCCTAAATTAGTTGACTTTAGTTGCCTGAGAGGTAAGGAATCAATCAACACAACTGTCTGCTTATGAATAAGCCAGATCTGTAGAACAGATGTGCACGTAAAAGTTCTCGAAAGGGACTAAAGTACAGAAGCTGACGAACAACCATTTTATTTCTACTCTTACCCACACGAGAGCCCTGCATTCTTAACTGCTAGGCCAGCTTCTCCTCGATTTTGAGAATGCACAAAGATAAATACTTGGCGGGTTCATACAGAACAAGTACACTGACATGATCCTGTTAATCATGTGAGGTGGCAAAACATAACTGCCTGTATTTTATTTGCATGTTATAAAATAATGGGATTTCTTCATTCTAACCCCAAAAAAAACGATTTTTTTTTTTTAAATAAGCTTTTTCTGGATAAAACCCTAAGAATAATTTTGTTAATAAACAGATAATTTGTTGAAAGTTAATCACAATTTGTGTTAAATTTGACCAAAAAATCAATTTCTGTTCTTATTTACAAGCCTGTTGACATTTCCAGAACATACCTGAGAAGTCTGGAAGCAAGTACCATCGATTTATACTGAACACTCCAAGTAAAGATTATGAATTATCTGCCCCTGATCTCAAGTCCAAGAATGAGTGGGTGTCAGGTATACTATAAAGTAGTCCCTGTGATTTCTTTGATTTTGAAATAAATAAATTTGATTTACCCCAGGTATAATACAGGATTCGGAAGGTTAGGGTCCTGACGGAACCCGCCTTTCTTAAAAAATGACCTTGGTTCCCAGGTCGACCCAGCCTTGAGTGGGTACCAGGTACAGTCCTGCGAAGTAAAGGCAACTGGCGTGATGTAGACCAAATCACCCATCAAGGGCCGATTGGTCTATAAAATATAGGTCTAGCCCTATATGCCCAATATGCCTGAAGGCATAGAAAAGGGCTCTTCACTTTTTCTTTACAATCATAAAACATTCCCTTGATTTTGGGTCAGAAAAGTTGTAGAAAACAAACAATATACTACTACTGGATAAGACACACATTGCTTTTAGTAGAGCTGTACCAAAAAGGTGATTATCACTATCTGGCTGAATACGAATAACGGGACCAATTATTCGGCTGAATACAAATTCGAATAGGGTATAAAATAGATCTTAAACAAAACAGTCATATTGTCAAATGTATGCTGAAATTTTACTTCACAAAATGTAGTACAGAATAGTAAACATTTAAAAACATTTAATGTTTTGCATCCTTCAAGTCAGTCAGTCTGTGGTAACTAATAACGAGGAATGAAAGTATTCTAAGTATTATTACAAGTAATTCACAGTGACTGCAGCAGCCGCCGCGTATACAGAAGCATGTGTAAGGTAACCACTATTCCTATTCGGCCAGTATTCAGCCGATACATAATACTTATTAGGTCCCTCTTCGACTCCGAAGCAGATCCAAAACGATTGTTCTCTACAGCTCTGGTTTTTAAACACTATATTTTCGTAAAATACGTGTGTCCTGTACTTGGGGTAATATGGTAGTTTGGCAGCAGAAAAATAAAACTAAAAATGAATATCAAGGACTTACTGTAATAATAATAATGTGTGCCATCGCTACAATGGATGTTCACAGCTGCGCATTCACGGATGTCAAGGAAATGTTTTCTCCTAATGCCCCAGTCTCTTTAATGGTGCAGCTCTTGTACTGCCATCTGAAAACCATGAAATTGTCTTTCTCTAAACCACCCACCACAAAAAGGGTGCCCTGGAACTCAATGATTATTAAACATGATCACTAACCTCTATGCCACACCTGATATAGCATGCTTTTATTTGGCTTTTGGTTTTTGTAAATGGAATAAGCAAGGCTTTTTTCAATGGTGGGACACAATGGTATGCAGGACCGGCAACTTTATATTGGTGTCATTATTTCCAGGCAACTATTCGATGCTTTATTTTGAGTGCCACCACCTATTTTTACACTTTGTGTGTGTGTGAAAAAAGCCCTGAAAGTAAGCATTACTGAATTATTTGCCATGGACAAATATGATTTTAAAAAATCATCTTCTTCTTTCCTTTACTCCTGGAATGCCTCACAGTGTCAGGGCAGGAAGAGATCTCTGGTATGGGCCCTTCTGTTTGGTTCGTTTATGGTACTTTTCAGTGTCTCTGATATTTCTGGGGTCCATGTTCTGTGTGGTTGACCTCTGGGTCTGTTACCATTGTATCTGTATAACATTACTCTTTGTGGTGCCCAGTCTGATGACAACTTGTTACATGGTCACCATGTCATCAGTTGTCTACCAATAAAGTTCAGTATTGGTTCTGTGCCGACTCTCTTCCTGAAATCATCGTTCCTAATTCAATCTTTCCTCTTACATCTAGCATAGTAAGCAAATATTAAATTTCTGTTTTGATTATTTTTCCTTCTGCCTTCTTATATATTGTCTCTCCAATCAGAAGGCGTCTGCAACATTCATATACTAAAATGTTGAATGCTGGAAGGAATACAGAGCTGTGGAACCACACATGGCACACCAAGACCAGGGCTCATACTAGTCAAGACCTGCCTACACTTCTCTGGGGTCATCCTAGAAATAGTTTCCCATCCAGGATCCCGGCCAGCATATGTAGAGCTGTGGAACCACACACGGCACACCAAGACCAGGGCTCACACTAGTCAAGACCTGCCTACACTTCTCTGGGGTCATCCTAGAAATAACTTCCCATCCAGGAGCCTGGCCAGCATATGTAGAGCTGACAGTGGTGCTGTGATTTCGGTCACATGCATGATGAAAAGTTAAGGCCCTCGTGTATACGATACTTCCGTACCTAGCTTTAGGCACCAGCAGGCTTTGTTTGTGCTGGTTTTACAGATGCAAGACTCCTGCAACACCTCCTCCTCATGGACAATGGTTAATGGCTCACCTTTGTGACCTAATCTGATTTGGCAAGAGGTCTTGGAGTTGGTGGCCCACAGAGATGTAATATCCTGAGCCTGAATATACTGCCAAATGACATCTATCAGTTAAAATGCTCGATGAAGTCAGATTTGTCAGCCAAAAGGCACAAATATTGCAGCTTTGCTGTAAACAGTTACAATGCAGTTAGGTCACTTGGATGATTGAATAGAAGAAGAATTGATGTTTCCAAAATCAGGGTGTCTCTGCCTGAGAGGCAGGAGCTTCTTCTTCTTCTTCAGCCATCTCTGGTCATGCGCATAATCCACTGTGGGTCATAAACTGGGATGTCTTTTCAAGGTCTCTTAGGTTTCCCCAAAGCTTAGTTGTCAGTTCTACTGGGTGTTGCCATATGTCGCTCCGCAGTTCCGCCAGGAGAGGACAGTCTTGCAGGACATGTTCTGGAGTCTGTTCAGCACGAAGGCACTGGCAGAGAGCTGTTTGGCTCATACCTAATTTATGTGAGTGTTTATTGAGTCTGCAGTGTCCAGTGCGTAAGCGAAAAACTGTGACTTGGTCTGTTCTGTTCAAGTGTTTCAGGAAATCTTTTCCGTAGTTATAACCAGTGTTGGTTTTCCAATCTGTTTCTGATTTTCTCTTAATGAGAGTTTTGACTTCTAGAAAAGATAGTGGCTGGTAGGTCTGTGGTTTGTTACTGCCTTCCTTGGCTAAAGCATCTGCGCTTTCATTGCCTTTGATGCCACAGTGAGACGGAATTCACTGCAAGTGAATTTCTGCCTTATTTGACAACATAAGGCAGGAGCTAACAGTCTGCACACAAATAAGCCAGATATGTCAAATGGATTTTTTTTGTAAAACTAAGGCTTTGAAGAAAAAAAACCCTGTCCTGACACAGACAAACAACCAGAACTTTTTACCCGAGTTCACAGTCAGTGAATCAAAGAAGAAAAAAGACACTTTGATCACCACCCCATTAAAAAGGTTTTTCTGAGCACTTTTAAATCATGTAATTTGCATGTATATGTCTGAAACTTCACAAGAAAGTCAGAGGCTGACTTGTCATAATTGATTTTACTTTTCTTTTAAAAATGTTTCCTTTTACTTTATAATTACTTACTTACTTAGTCGCTCCTCTTCTACCTTGGGGTGTAGAGGTCTTTATAATAATAATATTTTAAAATATGTATTAACTTCTCACATGCATGCATTCAAATGTAAACTTTTGTTTGAAGATCTTAAGAGGGTTATCAGCAATATTGGAAAATCTAAAGACAGCCTCCAACTGCAAGCATGGAAGGAAAGGAAATCAGAGCGAGAGAGCCGGAGAAAGTATATAGCAGCAGAACTGAGCAGAAATACAGACAGCCAAGTTTAGTTGGTTAGGAACAGCAAGGATGAAAAGGTGGGTCTTTCATTTTTTAAAGAATTTTCATATATTTCCACAGACTCGTAATTCAATTCCAACGTACCGCGATCGAAACCCACTACTAGCTGCGTGGATTTTTATCATGGTATGGGGCATCGCAAGTCTACCCAGCCTATAATGGGTACCAGGATGTATGTCCTGGTAAAATAGAGACAGCCGGCATAATACTGACCACATTACCCATCTAGTGCCGATTGGTCTTTAAAAATATGGGTGCTCTTCCCTTATGCCTGATGCCCCTACAGGCATGAAAAGGGATCTTTACTTTTATATATTTCCATAACTTCCTGTGTCAGTTCCAGTGTCTCACTGGGGGGAGGGGGAAGGGGAGTAAACTGTAAGCAGGACATAACAGAAGACTATAATTAGGACTTGTTGACATTGGTTGTGCTGGGTCTTAATGGACAGATATCGCAGTACAGCTGTAAACCACAACACAACTACCTTTTAAAAGTGAATGCAAAAGAAATTTGTGACAGTTACAACATAGAATTTCTTCTTCTACTGTATTCTTCTCATACTTTCACCCTGAAATTGGTGGTTGGTACTCTGTGTTGTGGTTTTACAGCTAGGCTGTGATATCTGCACCTTTCAATCCAACACATCCGATTTCAGCTAATCCCTAATTAGTTGCCTTTTAGGACTTTTTCTCTGTTTTTTTGTTGTTGCTGGGGGAGGGTGTGGGGGGTAACTTGATTTTATCCTTTAGAGAGCTGCCCCACCCTCAGCTCAAGAGGAAAGACTGACTCACCTTTTAGGTTACATTGGTTCTTATTGTCTTTTCTATCAGCCTCTGAAAAACACAAGGGAAAAATGTTTCGTATCTAAATCAAATGGACATAAAATGATAAATTTGAAAGAGAAAATATGGCAGACAGGTATTTAGAAGAAAAAAAAGAGTAATTCCTCATACTAAAGCCCATATTTTAGGAGATCTTATGGTGAAGCTTTTAGTCCCATCTCCCGAAAGCTCATGGGTTCATTTTACGGATTGCATCATTCTTCTTCTTCTTAGCGTCCACCAGCTGTAAACTGTAGCATGAAGTTCTGATTGTGTGTCTACTTCTGGACTCGAGTCTTGTTATAAATCTAGAATTTGCTTAGTTTTACAGATCTGCTTATGTGTATGGAGACTGTTGATTCCTGACCACAAAAGCAGATGTGCTCGGACTTTTGAAAAAAAAAATAATCCCAGATAGTCACCTTCTATGACATGCTTAATAGGGAAGCAGTGGGTCCTATTACCCCCCCCCCCCCCCCCCCCACGGGCTTATGCAGTCAACATGGGGAGGGTTGCTTCATTCAGTTTGCAGGTTTTTTAAATTTTAAAGTGCCTTGGAATTTCCTGGGAATTGTGGCTGAAGATATGGCTTATGTGCTTTATGTGATAGTTTTTTAGGTGGCCGGCCATTGTTTATAGAAAGGAAAGGTAAAAAACCTGGTACAGTGATAGTCAGTCCTGAGCTGCTGTGGTGTAGCGGCTAGATGCTGGCTTGAAGATCCAAAGGTCATGGGTTAAAATCCGCATCACACTATGTTTTTTTCGAGCATGGCCTTTTCTCCCAGGATGATCAAACTGTAAATGGGTACCAAGCAGAAGTACTGGGAAGTCAAGTCTGCTGACATAATGCTGATCACATCACCCACTAAGTGCCAATTGGTCTATGAAATATAGGTCATTAGCAGTTATAGTTTGCTCCTGTTAACATTTGTAACATGCTGTCATTAGCAGTTATAGTTTGCTCCTGTTAAAATTTGTAACATGCTGTCATTAGCAGTTATAGTTTGCTCCTGTTAACATTTGTAACATGCTGTCATTAGCAGTTATAGTTTGCTCCTGTTAAAATTTGTAACATGCTGTCATTAGCAGTTATAGTTTGCTCCTGTTAACATTTGTAACATGCTGTCATTAGCAGTTATAGTTTGCTCCTGTTAACATTTGTAATATTGTATCATTAACATTTATAGTTAGTCCCTGTTAACATTTGTAACATGCTGTCATTAGCAGTTATAGTTAGTCCCTGTTAACATTTGTAACATGCTGTCATTAGCAGTTATAGTTTGCTCCTGTTAACATTTGTAACATTATATCATTAACATTTATAGTTAGTTCTTTTTAACATTTTATCATCAGCGTTTATAGTTAGTCCCTGTTAACATTTGTAACATTATCTCATTAACATTTATAGTTAGTCCTTGTTAACATTGGTAACATGCTGTCATTAACATTTATACTTTACCTTTGTTTGTATTTATAATGTGGTCAGCATTAACTTGTATTATTGTTTGACTATTTCTAGATTTCTTCAGGAAGCAACAGTTGCCAGTAGAGGTCTCTGAGTTGATATCTGGATGTAACATAAAGGCAGTTATAAATTAAATGGAAGGCCATAACTGTACTCGAGTGCTGATCGGCCTATACAAAATATGAATCTTGTCTCCTATGCCCAGTGTGTTACTGGATTGTAAAGGGACTTTTTTAATAACTGCACATGGACTGTGAACCAACAGAAGGTGTAAGACTACTTGTTGCCTGGATTGATCACGACATGCACAGTGGTATAATGGCAGTTCTTTGGTAAAAACATCTATCATTCTAAACTGCTATAGGTTAGTTGCGTATCCTTTACATGACGTTGCAGAACCAACCCAAATAGCCCCTGGCTGTTGTGTGGTTTCTCTAGGCAAATTTACGTCCAGTTGAACTGCTATATCAGAAGTTTATTTTATGGCATACAAGGATGTTAGAGTGTAGGTCTATGCAGCATCAAGGAGAGCTGAGATGAGGACAAAAGACGCTGGAAAGGCATTATCATACATCTCCAACGTGTCTTTCGACTCACGTAATGCGGAGCAAACGAGTCACCCCGTAGTGACCTTGTTCCCTTGCCAACAAAACCACAAAGAATGTTCATCACTGTTCCTTGTGACAAAAACTTTGAGACTGACTGTAGTTTCAGCAAATCCTATTGAATACAACACAATCAATTCATAATGCAGCCATCAAAAGTGCCAATACTAGAAATGCAGTTCATCGCTGATGGAAGCAGCATTGACAACAGTTCGGTAGTTTCACCTGCAATTATTATTCTCATAAGGCACCACCAGTTCTCTAGCAACAGGACACTGACCATTTTCTGATTCTGCAGTTCACAACACAGACCACATTGGGCACAGTCAGTAAGCATTCCAAATGAAATCCGCAGCTCACAGTGTCATTCCATGTACTCAGCTCAGTAGCTGGGCGATGGAAATATAACTTTTCAGTCTGCATATGGAGGAAACTACAATGGCTAAAAACAGTAATATCACTTATTTGCCATATTGGCAGTCTTTGGACTGACTGACCTAATGGAGGGACTGGAAATGTCCCACTTTTGGTCTACATTAGGCCTGGAAAAATCATTTCATCTTTCTTTACCAAAGCATCATCATCATCATCAAGTGCCTTGCTGACTGGTGTGGGTGATCATGCCTCTCCACAACTTGCTACCACAGACAACGTTATCAGTATGTGTGCTGATATCCCTCCATGCCATGCCAAAAAGATGTCATGAGTCTTCTTGTGTTGTCTTCCTCTGTCTCTCTTTCCACAGGTCTTTCCAGTTGTCATGACATGTTTCCCTCTTCTGGTCACATGGCTAAACAGTGATGACTGTCTGATGTTTGTGAGAAGTTGTCTTCAGGCCATTGTCTCTTTCAAAATATCTGGACTACTAATTTTGGCTGTCCACAGAATTGTAACCATTCCTCTGTAACAAGTCAAACAAATGAAATTTTTTACGAGATTTGGACAGGTTTCAGTTGAATATATGTATGCCCCAAAATTGCTAGGTTATCAAAATCAGAACCACTGAAATCAGGCATTCCCATCAGTCTCAGTCCTTCAGTACAGCAGCCACTCTGAAGTACTTCTACTAATTGTTCCCATGAGGAGCTGGTTATAAATATCTCCTATCACAGCCTTGAAGGTGGCACAGACCTGCTTCAGCATGCTTTACTTTTATGTCCATGCAAACATGTTAGAGCCAGAGATTCGTCATTATTGAGTAACCTCATAGGTACAGCGTTTATGATTTCTGCTCTGTCAATGCTTCTTCCCACTTGCTTCGGTGCATTCCTTGCCAGCCTGTCTGCTCGTTCATTACCTTTCACTCCAGCATCAATAATCTTCTGAATATTCAAGTGGCTGTAGGTATGAATCAAGAATTGTCATTCCTGCACTTGGGACATTCACATACATACTCCGTCTCTTTCTTCAGTAGCCAACCAAGAGTTATTGTGCCAATAGTACCAGTAGCAACCTGATTAAAAGTCCATCTGTGTTTTCCCCTCAGTGTTGAATATCTTCCAGATACCTTGCTCACCCCCCGCCCCCCTCCTGCATTGAATTAGTCTGTTAATATAGGGTGTTCCATCTGTTCTGTCACACTGTCCACTTGATCGCAGATAGTTTTGGCTGTAGGTAGAAAAAAGCCAAGTAGTTGTAAACCCCTATGCTCAAGACCTCCATTTTCTACATCCCCCTACAAATGATAAAGGGCAGTAATGACAGTTTTGATTTTAAAATCAGAATCAATGGAGCGGCGAGTTTGTGCTGTGTGTGTTGAGCTTGGCAGGCTGCTAGGTGTTTTGTGGAGAAAGACTGAGTCATATCGGGTGGAAACCTAGTGCAGGGTTGATCCTTTTGAATTTTTATATGAAACCAGAAAGTACACAACTATTGTGTTTGGACGGTCAGTCAAAATGCGTTGAATTTCTGTTGATTACTGCGAATAATCTTAGTGTTTGCTGTTAATTATGGCAATTGAAGTCAGAGAAAATGGCGCTATACTAGACACATCCTGAGAAGAAATGAGCAGAGAATCACTAAACAGGCACTGCAATGGGAAATAAAGGGATTAAGGAGGAGTTGTGGACGCCCAAATGAAACCCTATAATGAAACCTGATGAGAGAAGCCAAAGGGGCTTGACTAATTTCCATCCATGATATTGAACTGATTTCATAGAATAGAGTGGAACAGATGAATAGACTGTGAGCCCTATGTGTTTTAAAATGGCACAACAGGACAATGAATGATTAGCAATAAAAAATCTATGACAGTTTTTCTTGTTCTGACATTAAAAATGTAAATATGTTTGCCAGTTGTTGTTAATCTTTTGTTTCTTAGACACGTGAATGAAAAAGCTTAGTTTTTATGTTTTACTTCCAGAAAGTGTTGTCACATTGTGCTGCTAAGTGGCTTATAGATTACTGAATGCATTTGAGGAATTAGTGTCCTGTTTTTAGTCAGTGCTGTGAAAGATTGCAAATGGACAAATGTGGCATGAATGGACAAATGTGGCAGGAATGTGGCATGAATGGACAAATGTGGCATGAATGGACAAATGTGGCCTGAATGGACAAATGTGGCATGAATAGACTAATGAGGCAGGAATGTACAAATGTGGCATGAATAGACAAATGAGGCAGGAATGTACAAATGTGGCATGAATGGAACAATGAGGCAGGAATGTACAAATGTGGCATGAATGTACAAATGTGGCATGAATGTACAAATGTGGCATGAATGGACAAATGAGGCAGGAATGTACAAATGTGGCAGGAATGTACAAATGTGGCATGAATGGACAAATGAGGCAGGAATCGACAAATGTGGCATGAATGGACAAATGTGGCAAGAATGGACAAATGTGGCAGGAATGTGGCATGAATGGACAAATGTGGCAGGAATGTGGCATGAATGGACAAATGTGGCAGGAATGTGGCATGAATGGACAAATGAGGCAGGAATGTGGCATGAATAGACAAATGAGGAAGGAATGTGGCATGAATGGACAAATGAGGCAGGAATGTGGCATGAATGGACAAATGAGGCAGGAATGTGGCATGAATGGACAAATGAGGCAGGAATGGACAAATGAGGCATGAATGGACAAATGTGGCAGAAATGGACAAATGAGGCAGGAATGGACAAATGAGGCAGGAATGTGGCATGAATGGACAAATGTGGCAGGAATGGACAAATGTGGCAGGAATGTGGCATGAATGGACAAATGTGGCATGAATGGACAAATGTGGCAGGAATGGACAAATGTGGCAGGAATGGACAAATGGGGCATGAATGGACAAATCTGGCATGAATGGACAAATGTGGCATGAATGTACAAATGTGGCATGAATGGACAAATGTGGCATGAATGGACAAATGTGGGCATGAATGGACACCAGGCATCTGCATGTAAATATTACAGGGACTCACAGAGATATACTGCCCAGAATATGTAGGAGTGCAAGGGAATAAAAGAGCAGATTTTCTGGCAACAAAAGTGATAGCTACAGAAATACTCGAACTGGGAAAAAAGAGACATTTTAAAGATCATTTATGAATGAATGCTGATGGAATACACAAGGTTAGATAAAATAACATGAATGTGAACGAGGAATTAAGTTTGGATCAGGCAAGGTGTGATGGATGAGAGGAAGAGAGCTACGAGTGTATAAACAGTGTGCTACAGAAACTGTTAGCATCTACATCTTTAGACATTTGCTGTGGTACATGGAACATCTATGAAGATATGGAGCAAAAGTTAAATACGTTAGAAAACAAATGCCTGGGGAAATTAATTAATATTAACTTGGATGGATAATAGAAAGTTTACAAAATTAAAAGAATGCCTGAATAATTGCTGGTATAAACAGTTGAGGGGCTCAAAATGCAAAATGGTGATATATTTGGCTCATGATGCGTCTGTGGCTCAGATGTTGCGAGTCCGTCTCATAATTCCAGCGTACTATGTTCGAAACCCACTGCTGGCTGCATGGATTTTTATCATGGTATGGAGCGTTGCAGGTCGACCCAGCCTAAATGGGTACCAGGATGTACGTCCTGGTGAAGTAAAGAAGGCCGACGTAATGCTGACCATATTTCCTACGTAGTGCCGATTGGTCTGAAAAACATGGGCGCTCTTTCCATATGTTCGATGTGCCTACAGGCATGAAAAGGTATTTTTACTTTCTTTACTATTTGGCTCATTCTGAGCTAATGCAAACAAAGAATCACAAAGCAGGTAATGAACCAGGAAACAAATGGTTTAAGGAAGCAATTCATTTCAAGAAAAAATCCTGCAAAGAATTTTGGATGTCAAAAGAACTGCACAAGTCAGAATGGTCTGGAAATACCGAATTACAAGCGCTGTCTGTAAACAAGCCAAACAATTTATCAAAAAGACACAGTCATCGTTTTTGGTCATATTAGAAGGTGACAGAAACTGGAATATGCTGTGACCACTGGAAAGATCTGTTGAAAAATAGACAAAGACAAACAGAGGAGTTTCTTGACAGTATTTTGTCATGGCATGGATGGAGCATGAACTGATACATTTTGTTAAAAATTGCAGACTGTGGAGTGGCACGATCGCCCATGCCAGTTGATAGAACATGAACTAATATATGCTGTTGAATGTCCCAGATTGTGGAGAGGCATGACCGGCCATGCCAGTCCACAAGGCAGTCGATGATATTGTGATTATAAATAACACAGCAGGAATGTTGATTTAACAATACTGTTTTGAATGAAAACATAGACTCTTAACTTCCTTATTTCAAATACCCACTTCCATTCAGCTGTAGGCTATTTGGCTGAATATCACTTTGCATTGATTTCGACAGTGAAATGGAACGCTGACTGTTCAGCAGCAAAGCCAAACTACTGAATTTAAAACTGCCTAATAAAAGAACTTTTGAAAATTTGTTGCGTGCTCTTTACAGGACATTGCGAAAACCAGCCCCGGATTTTTTTGGCTTGGATTTCACCATACAATTTTACGTTCGATAGCTGCTATTGCTATCTCAAAGGTTGGTTCTGGATACCACTGTTGGAACCAATGCAAGGCAGTCTGTTGCAAATTTTCCACAGCTGGACTGAGCCTGGCATTATGGAATTACGAACTGTGTTCACAATGCCTAAGCCACAGTCAAAACAACTAAACAGCCAAACATTGTAGGTGTTGGTTCTGGGACATCCCGTTAAGTATATACAGTCGAGTCCACTTAAGTTCAACTCTGAAAAGTCAAATTTTGGTTAAGTGGACATGACCAGCTAGGTCCCGGCAATTTTCTCTGTTGTTGTGCTGGTTAAGTAGAATTCTTGATAAGATGAAGCATTTTCTTAGATCCCTGCGATTTCTGCTTATCCATTCTACTTATTCGACTGTATGACTGATTTTTTTTAAAACTAAAACATGGTGCAAAAAACTGAAGATTTTAAATGACAACAGTCCTTTGAATGGTGACCCTAGGGAATACAATCTATTATATGTTTATGGCAACCATAAAAGACACAATCAATTGTTTGTGTGTGTTCACATAACAATTTTCTTCAGGTTAGGGTTAGCCCTAACTCTAACACTAACCTTAAACAATATTATCCATTAAAGAATATTTTTATTAGGTGACCTTGCACAAAGAATGGATTACCTCCCCTAGAGTCGGTTTTTTAAAGTAATAACTTACAATAGATTACGTCCCATTAAGTCGGTTCTGAAAGTATTATCAACTTACAATAGATTATGTTCCCTAGAGTCGATTCTTGGAAGTAATATCAACTTACAATAGATTGTGTTGTCTTTCGAAGGTATGCCCAAATCTTGATCTTCAGGAGACTTTCTTATCTTGGATTGAAGGTGGGAAAAAACCAATAACAAACCAACAAGACAGTTCTAGAACCAATTAGGGCAGTGATGCCATTGCTTCGTCATAATCAACACTTGTGGGGCAAGGGTATCGACGTAAATACATCATTGAGAGGTCTCACGGTGGTGCTTAATGGACCTAACCCTTGTTTAAGTGTGCAATAATAATGTGACGAATGGCAAATAAATGTAATAATGCATTTAAAAATAATATAGGTGAAATACAGAAAAATAAAATGCTTTGAAGAGATAACACAAAAACAGTTGGCGGGAGATTACTGTCTTCTTGTAAATTTTCTAGGAGGGAAGGGCTTCCACTAGTTGTGGCCTAAACTCCCTATGTGAAATGAAACACCTTAGAATTACTATACATTTTGCCTGGATAATATAAATCGCAATATAAAAAAATATTCTTCAGTCAAATACATGAAACATTATTATTATCTAAACATTCATAGTACAATTTATTTCATAAATATAAGTAGTATCAAAGCGATATTATAAATTATACAATTTACATATTTACCTTAAATAAATTATAATAAATATATACTGTAGAACTCAAGAAATACCGTAAATCCCAATTATAACCCTAAGGATTGAACAGGATAATTTTTGTAATTAGCACTACCCATAGAGCCCCGTGTCGCTTGACTGCAGTAGAGGAACATGATGGTGATGAGTAGCTGAGCAGTAGAAGTAATTTTTTTTTCTCCAAAATAATTCTGCTCAACCCTTACGGTTATAGTGGGGTTAATAGCGTTAAACGAGGTCTCAGAGTAGGCCTATATATATATATATATATATATATATATATATATATATATATATATATGTGTGTGTTATATTATATTATATATTACGATATTATTTATATGAGCGATGTGTAATTTGTGTTGTTACACGGAGGAATGCAGACTAGATAGAGAGATAGACGCCAGAGTACAGAAGGCAAATGCCACCTGCCAGTTAATCCCTCTGCTTACACACCGAAAATGTCTCCCTTCCAACAAAGCAGCAAATTATTAATAGCCGCCTAATCTCAACTCAACAGAACTCCTCAAGGTCACTAACAACACGAGACGAGACAAGTTTATGAATACCTGCATTAGAGAGAAAGTTGGAATAAGACCACGTCTGGAATATATTGACAGACAAAGAATGAAATGGTTCGGCCATCTAGTGAGACCAGACTGCATGTGAGACTTTTTTTTTTTACAGCAGAACGTATGAGAGGAGGACCAAGAAAGATATGAATAAATGGTGTAGCTGAAATCTGCAAGCCACCCGAGAAGCGAAAGACAAATACAGAAAACCGTGACAATGAGCTGCAACTTGGTATGAGTGGGATGACAGAAGAAGAAAACAGATGTTAATGAATGAATCCCCCCCCCCCCCCCCCCCCCCCCCCCCCCCAATAAAAAACGTTCGGGAAATTATAGTCAACGAGGCGCCAGCCAAAAGTAATTTATGGTAAACTAAATATTGTTTCTGTTGAAAAATGTAAAGAAAATTGATTTAATTTGTACTATTTTATTATCTTACTTTGCTGTTATCATTCAACGTATATTTTATGCAACACTCCCCAGAGTGCCAGCTATGTAACTACCCCTACGAAACTGTTGAACACCATCTCGTTGAGTGCCCAAAACTCAGTGAGACAAGAAGAACGCTACTCCCTCCGAGACCAGACAAGTGGAACACCTTGTACGGAGGAAAAGAACAGCTTGTGAAATAACAACAATTTTATGCAATAAGGCAAAGGGCACACGCCAATAAAGAAATGACGCAGAACCATTGTGGGGGGGGGGGTGAAAAAAAAGGGGGGGGGGGTTAACCACCTACATGAATTGTCTTTAAAAATCAAGTTAGTTGCACATCCTTTACATGTTGTTGCAGAACCAAACCCCAGCAATTATTGTTGTTGTTGTTGTTGCTATTGTGGCTTTTTTTTCTAGGCAGATTTTACGTTCAGTGGTTTGCAATTGCTAACTAAACGCCCATCTCTCGGTAGCACGGACGAAACCATCGCACGAAACTGTCCGCGGCTGGGATCAAATCCGGCACCCCGATATTACTAAGCTTTTTCGCAACGCCTAAGCCACAAATGCCAACTCTAAAAATATGTTTATAAATTTTATATTATTTCAATTATGCTATTGTATTTATTTATCATTCAGAACATATAATTATACTAATAATAATAATAATAATATGCTGAATACTAATTAAAAATAGATGAAATAACAAAAGATATATAAACAAATTGTGGTGTCGGCCAAGCTACACGTTAGCTGCTCTTTTATTGATGCTTGCTCAGGCTGGTCTACGTTAGAGAGGTGTCCCGGTGTATTGTTGTCTTCGTAAAGCTTTCTGCGTTGCGTGTTAATCGTTGTTGAGTGAGCAGCGGCCGCCAGCATTGCGTTTTCACTCGTAAGGGGAATTAGAGTTTGTTAGTGGGTATATCCTAGCCATCTCGGATTTTAAGTAGGACATTATTTTATCTTAGCTGTCAACGTTGGCGGGCTACGAGGAGGATACCATGGCGTTTCTGAAAGACCACATGTGGGGGAGGGGGGTCGACACAATACAACCTGACACCCCTGCCACTTAGACTTACGCGTCTCAAAGGTTAAGACGCATAAATGAACGACCAATCACATCTCGATGGGTCCGACTTCGTTTCTAGATCTACACATTGTGTAACAGATACTTTCATAACATATACTTGCTATAATTTGTTTGAGGGGACATCCTAACCATGTTGTACATTACTGGGTGGAGTGGTTAGTCTTTTTCATATCGTGAGTGTGTGTATGTATGTTTGGAAAACATTTGGTTCAATACACGGTAAGCGGCTCAGGATTAGAGTAACTTCCATTGCGATTGATGAATCATTAGGTCGCTGGACCTCTCCTAAGTTGCGGGGTTGTTATGATATTGGCTTGATTAGGCTTTCGTATGTACTGTTTGCGGGAGGTTGTGTCGTAAGTCTATTTCAGGCACCTTAGGCGCCTGTTTACAAGTAAGAAGTACTGCAGGGGAAGCGCCGCAGTCACGAAGATTCTTGGCTATCGAAACTGTGATATTTTTGTATTTCTACGTTCGTTGCCCCCCTCCCCTCCCCGAGAGAAAGAAAGCAGTAACAAGGAGAGCAGGAATAGAACAACATCAGTGTATCCTCACTCCCGAACCATCTCGCAGGTAGCAAAACATGAAAATAATCACGCAAGCGAGCGATGAAAAGACGCTATGGTTACAGCGTTCACAATACGGAAAACATATAACACCTCCGCAACTTATCCTGGGCCGCCTATCGCTTAATATACTGTTGTTGTTTTTGTTTTTTGTTTTGTTTTTGTATTTGATCATCTGAGACCATTACCACCCAATTATTGTCTATAAAATGTTTAATAGTTTGAGAGAGAAGCGCTCACGGTGCCTAAACTTCCTCCTCCTTTTCCACCCCCCCCCCCTCCTCATATTCCGACCTTCGGCTCTGAACCTTATGAGTTCCTGGAAAGAAGTAGCAGTCCAACCTGGCAATCAGCAAATAAGGCGCCGAGCCGAGATCCGAGTTTTTGATGTTGCCCAGTTCTGCAAGTGTTTACGGTTTGTCTTCTTCTGGTTGAAAGTTGTGCACTTGCAAGTCCAACATGAGTAAAGATACAGGCACGACACCTTCTTCTAATCTTCCGTGGTAAGTGTTTACAGATTTTCTCTCTGGTTAGTCTTCTTTTATGAAGTATTCTCCTGTAAAGTTAACCACACGAGTACATGCAAATCACGGCGCTTACTTATTATTATATACTTTCTCATTTCTCTTCTCACTGACTAGCCTAAGTAAAAAGTAATTACTAATACTAATATTAATAATAATACTACTAATGTTAACAACAATTCTCTTCATCGTGACGATGATCGTCTTTCCTCTCTTGTACTTGTGTACTGTTCCAAGTTAAAAGAAACTATGAGTAAAGATACAATTACAACTTCTCCCAGTCTTCCATTGCAAATAAATGTTTACATATTTTTTTCGGCGCCAGTCGTTTCTTCCTGTTGCAGAAGTCTGTTCAATAAAAGCAACTGCACGGCGCCTTTGTTAGTTACTTTAGTCATTTTTTTAAAAATGCCCTCTACACCAATAAAACCAGCACAGTTAGATAGCTGTAAACAATCTCTTTCCAACGGTACCTCATTTAGGCTTGTGTGTCATTTCTGAGCTGAGATATGTTGGTTTTTGTGGAGATGAGATGTAGAAAGCAGCTGCTAAAAGTTTTAGCAGCTGCTTTCTACATCTCATCTCCACAAAAACGTAAAACTTGTGACCCAGAAACAACCAAACTGCGCACTTATCGTTTTGGCTTTGTTGACATTGGACTGTCATTGGACAAGATGGCAGGCAATGAGACTCAGCCACTGGCTGAGCCAGCGATTGCCTGAAAAATGTCACTGTACATCTACCTAGCCACTGACAAGAAAGAAATTTTATATACAAATGTAAAATTGGATGGAGAATTCAATTATAACTAGCATTACCATGTCTAGTAACAGGTAAAGCCTAAAGCCAACCCTGAATACTTATCGCTATTTTCAATCAAACTGATGTAACAGAAAAACAGAGGACATCCGGCTGTTGTAGACATGCGCTGTTAATCGGGTTCCTTCCCGCCGTTTTCAGCTATTTAGAGTGGGTGAAAATCAAACCAATCGCAAAATTTCATGAGAGATTAGGACCCATCCCGAAACCCCAGCCGACATTTCCGAAGCAAGTTTCGAACGGTTTCCGTGCTAACGGAAATTGCCAAAAGATCGCAAATTTCCGGACACCGTAGTTGCTAAATACAAGCAACTGCACGGCCCCTTTGTCGGCCAATCTTTCCATCAAACTGTAGTACTAGTACTGTAGTAAAGTGTTTACAATTTGTGTAGATTCTCTCATCTTGTTCTTCACTGTTGAAAATCTAATTATGAGTAAAGTTGAAGATACAATGATACAAGCACAGCACCTTTTCTCAATCCTCTGCAATAAGTGTTTATCAGTAAATTACAGATTTTCTTCAGTTTCTACTTCCACTAATTTGAAACCCTGATCAAAGATACAAATTGCATGCACAACGCCTCTTCCTACTCTTCTGTGTAAGTGTCTACAGATTAATCTCATTGTCTCTTTTTTTTTCCCCGCAAGTGAAACCGTTAGTTTTAATATACAAATAACAAGCACAGTATCTTCTCGAAATCGTACGTGCTATTTTAAATCTGTCAATCATCTATTGTTCTCTCTAGAAAGTTGAAATAATCTTCTATGGAAGGTTACACTAGTTTACATTCTGTC
This sequence comes from Candidula unifasciata, assembly GCA_905116865.2. Classification (NCBI taxonomy): domain Eukaryota; kingdom Metazoa; phylum Mollusca; class Gastropoda; order Stylommatophora; family Geomitridae; genus Candidula; species Candidula unifasciata. The sequence continues at coordinate 63,418 of CAJHNH020002088.1, forward strand.
TCGATCTCAGCTATTATAGAGAGGCTCAAAGTGCTGCAAGTACAATCTTGTCTCATAACATCTTGAGAAAGGTTGAAATGACAGGTATGCTCCATGCGGAGTAGCAGGCAGAGGTCCTGGGTAGTGTAACAACCTGTGAAATTTTTCTCCAGTATATTGTTGGAAAATAAACAGGCAGACAGACTGGCTTGTTCTACACCAGTTGGTAAATTGATGCTTGATAAGCTGGATTTTTTTAGGTTTTTTTTGGGGGTGAGTGAGCAGTGCAGAGGCACAAGTAGATGTGGTTGTTAATTTCAGTTTCACTTGGTCGTCTCTTTTAGAAGTTGTAGATATTCTGCTGAGAAAGTAAATGACCAGCAAAGTTTCATTTTTACTGTCATAAGATATAAGTATTACAAGCATTACGCAATTTTTCAGTCTTCTTTGTCATTGATGAGTGGTTAAAAGAATACTGAATACTAACAGCTTGTTAAATTGTAGAACAAGATTGTTTCTAGCAAGAAGTTTGTTCTTTTCCCCATTTTTAAACACATTTTTTTTTTTTTTAGGGTGGAGAAGTATCGACCAAAACAGTTGGATGATTTGATTTCACACAAGGACATAATCTCAACAAGTAAGACTGGCTCACTAATCTCACTCACTCTCTCTTTCTCTCTCTCTTTCTCTCTCTCTCTCTCTCTCTCTCTCTCTCTCTCTCTCTCTCTCTCTCTCTCTCTCTCTCTCTCTCTCTCTCTCTCTCTCTTGTTCACTGTGTATCTATATTTATATCTCTGTCTCTTCCTCCCCCACCCCCTATCTATTTTTAGTTTTTTAGAGGTTGTAGTTGAAACTTTGAATAGCTCCTCCGTCATTATATTCTCAGTTACCAGCCTTCTTCTGTCTCCACCTTCAGCATTTTGTGTGATTTCCACTGACATTCAGGATAGGTTGAATTTTACCGTTGGATTTTTATGTTTGCTGGTAGACCAGAGGGTCTTCAGCATCAGGTAGCATAAAGTTTGCTATTTGACTGTGCCTAGTGTAGTTTGTTTTGCCAAGTGCAGATTCACATAATGGCCTACTGACTGCCACAGAACTGGTGCTGCCTTGTGTGATTAATTGCATGCTTCCACCTGTTGTCCTCACGGCTTGCTTGTTGTACCCCACCAGGACATTACATAAGCGATAAACACCCAGTGACATAAAGTGCCACCATGCAGATGAGGATCACCCGTGGAGAGGTCCTAGAAACCCCTTTCAGCCATTATGGCCACAATTGTGGCAAGCTATATTCAGCCCCCCCCCCCCCCCCCCCGGCAAAAACCAGGGTGGGGCTTCAAACAACGAAAAGTTGCATCCCACAAGGGAACGACTTGGATTATATCCTCACTGCTCAGGAACTTTCCAGGCTCATATTGGACTAATCAGACACCTGACTGACTGACTTTCTACCCCACTAGGACATCACACAAGCGATAAACACCCGATGACACAAAGTGCCACCATGCGGATGAGGATCACCGTGGAGAGGTCCCAGAAACCGCATTCAGACAATTGGCCATATTGATGGCCTGTCCATATTGCGGCCCCTGGCAAAAGCCAGAGTGGGGCTTCAAATAATAAAAAATACGTCCTGAAAAGGACGTAAGTAAAGAATAAACAATATAAACAATCAAAAGTGGTCTTCATCCCTCGTGATGGACTAACAACAACAATTGCATTTTAGGCACTTTATGGGAGTTATGCACCCTTTTCAGACACTTTATATAAGTTATGCACCTTTTTTTCGACACTTTGTGGAGTTATGCACCTTTTTTAGGCACCTTGTTGGAGTTACGCACCTTTTTAGATACTTTGTGAGATTATGCACCTTTTTTTTAGACACTTTGTGGTGAGTTATGCACCCTTTTCAGACACTTTATATAAGTTATGCACCTTTTTTTCGACACTTTGTGGAGTTATGCACCTTTTTTTGGCACCTTGTTGGAGTTACGCACCTTTTTAGATACTTTGTGAGATTATGCACCTTTTTTTAGACACTTTGTGGTGAGTTATGCACCTTTTTAAAGACATTTTGTTGTCAGTAATGCATCTTTTTTTACTTTTTTTATGGTGTTATACATTTTTTAGACACTTCATGGGAGTTATGCACCTTCTTTTAGACATTTCATGGTTAGTAGGACACCTTTTTGTCTGGAAAAAAATCCATGATATTAACAGTTTATGTCTAGTGGAATAATTTAACAGAAGAATGGGACAGAAAAGTAAAAAGAGGAAAATGATGTGCCATATAAAGGCTAATGAACATATTGTCTGGTCTGTGGTACTGAAAAAGTTAATGCTGTAAACCAGCTGTATTCAGCCAAATTTGCTCAGGGGCTAAAATTGTGAACATGGTGATCGTCACAGGCCAGATGCCCAAGCCACAGCACAGAAATAATAATATAACACAACTAGCAAGGATTTGCATGCCTCTTGCTATGCCTTTGTAGGCCAGACATTGCCTGCAAGCTAGGGAAAATTCTGTTTTTTAGATCTGTTTCTGTTTGCTTTTTCTTGATTAATCTTTGGCTGATATGTGTTGACCTTTTATTTTAGAGAGTCTACTATTTAGTTTTTATTTTGTTTCTAGTTGGCAAAAGTGGTTTAGGAGTTGTGAACAGTTTCACAGTATTTACATACTAGGGTCTGAGGTCAGCACATGCAGTGTACTAGAAGTCTGCTTTCATTTTTATTGACATCCATATGGGCATGATACCATTGAGAAAGCAGGTGCAAACTGATGAACATAAACTTGCCTTGTAAAACCACCAACAACCAACAAATGCTGAGGTTGGTTTGGGAAATTTTGTAAAGAATATGCAGCCAACTTGAATTTCTGTGTCTTATTGTAATTTTTTTATTTTTGCATTTTAATTACCAAGTTTTGTTGGTTGTTGTACCAAGACATTTCGTAGGAGATAAAGATTACCAGTGCACTATTGGACAAAATTGAAGGCCTTGCTATAATCATTAAAACAAACATGAGATCTTCATTGTATTCACTACATTTTTCAAAAATTATTCATTTATTAAAGATGTGATCCCTCGTTCCATATCTGAAACTGGCCTTTACTTCATGTAGCTCATATTGTCATTTTCTTTCAAGTCTCTTTATGTTAAAAACTCATCAAGAACGGATATCAAAAATCTAATTACGATCTATATCCATTTTACCAAAGAAAGATCTCATTCAAAGCATATTCATTCCTACCCTTTGCTGCCTGGTCAGTATAACAACACTCCAGCTTTAATACATCTCAGGCTCTGTAACAGATTCCTATACCCGATATTTGGTTAGTGAGGATGAGGGACTGGCCAGGTTGTTAAAGTACTGGTTTCTCCCGCTCGTGGCCTGAGTTCAATCCTTAGTAATGGATGGCTTTTTTTTCTTTGGGGGACAAAAATAACAATCCCAACCTGCACAGTTTGTGGAAACTGCTGTAGCCATGCCGCCTTACATGGTCAGCCGACCCAACAGAAACACGTTCTAAATACAGGCATTCGATTGTTTGGTAATGTGTTCTTGATGTTTTCTGCAGTTCAGAAGTTTGTAACAGAAGACAGGCTGCCACATCTTTTGTTCTATGGACCACCTGGTACAGGAAAGACCAGCACAATTCTGGCTGTAGCCAAGCAGATGTACTCGCCGAAGGAGTTCAACTCCATGGTGTTAGAGGTTAGTAGCTGAAGGAGTTCAACTCCATGGTGTTGGAGGTTAGTAGCTGAAGGAGTTCAACTCCATGGTGTTAGAGGTTAGTAGCTGAAGGAGTTCAACTCAATGGTGTTGGAGGTTAGTAGCTGAAGGAGTTCAACTCCCTGGTGTTTGAGGTTAGTAGCTGAAGGAGTTCAACTCCATGGTGTTAGAGGTTTGTAGCTGAAGGAGTTCAACTCCATGGTGTTAGAGGTTAGTAGCTGGAGGCATTGAACTCCATTGTGTTAGAGGTTAGTAGCTGAAGGAGTTCAACTCAATGGTGTTGGAGGTTAATAGTTGAAGGAGTTCAACTCCCTGGTGTTGGAGGTTGGTAGCTGAAGGAGTTCAACTCCATGGTGTTGAGGTTAGTAGCTGAAGGAGTTCAACTCCATGGTGTTGGAGGTTAGTAGCTGAAGGAGTTCAACTCCATGGTGTTGGAGGTTAGTAGCTGAAGGAGTTCAACTCCATGGTGTTGGAGGTTAGTAGCTGAAGGAGTTCAACTCCATGGTGTTGTAGGTTAGTAGCTGAAGGAGTTCAACTCCATGGTGTTGGAGGTTAGTAGCTGAAGGAGTTCAACTCCATGGTGTTGGAGGTTGGTAGCTGAAGGAATGCAGAAGCAGAGATTTTTTTCTTGTCTCTCTTCTTCCTCTTTGTCACATTTGCTCTTCCTCTTCTGTGGCAGAAAGTCCTTGTTGTTTGTTTGCTTCTAGATTTTGTACTTGTTCCAGTTGCACACTTATCTGTTGTAAATATCTGGCTTATTGAATGCAGACTGTTAGTTACTTGCCAGGCAATTACAATCAGATGCACTCTTTGAAAGAATTCAACTCCATTGTATTGGAGGTTGGTAGCTGACGGAATTGAAACAGCAGAAGCAGAAATCTTTTCTGTTTCCCCTCCTCCACTTCTTTGCATTGTCAGGCTGTAAACTCTTAACAGAAAGTCCATGGTTGTTCTAGGACTGGTGTGTTGCATGCACAGCTGGCTTATTGTGTCAGGTATCGCAATTCCAACTTTATAGCAGATAGGCCCACCCATTTTTGCTCCGTTTCCTGTGCCAGCAGAAACCACGCAGAATATCTTTCACCGTCCCTTATGAACAAATGGACACAGATCGCAGTCTCAGTAAAGCCAGTAGCATACTTACACACTAAATGGATAAGGCAGCCGTCAGAAGTGCCAAGACAGACAGCCTAGCACTAGAATTGCAGTTCATCATCAGTGGTAGCACAACAGATCAGTAGTTGCACCTGCAACTCATTTGAAACATGAGTGAAAACTGCTAGCGGAGCTGATGTAGTCGGAGCTAATAAAGTCGAAGCTGATAAGTCAGAGCTGATGAAGTCGGAGCTAATAAAGTCAAAGCTGGTGAAGTCGGAGGTGTTGGCCGAAAAATGCAAATATCATCAGCTATCCTGTAAACAGGCACAATGGATTTACATCCCTCGGATGAACGATGAAAAAGCAGAAGAACACTTTGGTCTGGAGCGACAGAGAGGTGGCAGCAAAACACTCGTAGACTTACCTGTTAATAGGATAAATATCCTTCAAAGTCCCCTAGTGGGTTTCTGATTCTGGGGCCCTCATTGTAGGGGGGACACAAGAATGGACACACTGTCCCCAACAGGCTTCTCGTAAGAGTTGACTGATTAGGGATCTTTCCTCCATAGTTGGTGTGCATCTGCCTGAGAGTGAAGGAACCAACAGTCTGCATACAAAGAAGTCAGATTTGTAAAATGTATGTACCTCAGCCCACACTTCAGCGAGATAACTAGAGAAAGACAAGGGAAAGAAAAAGACCATAGGAATGTGGCCAGGTCTTCATTCAATAATAATAAGTTCATTTTATCCTTTTAGCTGAACGCCTCTGATGACAGAGGTATTGGCATAGTCCGGGGACAGATATTGAGCTTTGCCAGCACAAGAACCATCTTTAAGTATGTATTTTATTGTTAGCTTGTTTGTACATTGTGATTGGTTGATTGTTACCAAGCTGTACTTGTTTTTTAATATGTTTATCCAGTATGGCTCGGTATCTTTCCACAGAGACAAGCACAGCACCTTTTCTTAATCCTCTGCAAGTATTACAGATTTTGGCTATCCTCCGAATAACATCCACATATTATGGCGGCTAAAAACACACCCTGACAGGGCCTCAATCACATATAAATTGCGGACTTCAGTCTTTCCACAGACCGACTAGCCCCTGATGAGAGCCTCCACACTAAGCACAAACTCTGTAGCTCCTGTGGCAAATCCCAGTGATCTCCATTTAAAAAAAAAGACACACATGCAGTGAACTACGTAGCCATGAAATGATTCCAATGGCTTTCAGAGCACGAGGCAAATGGCTTGGCCATGGAGACTCCTGTAGTGTCTTTGAGAAATATAAGGCTGAAGGGAGGCAGAAGAAGAATGCATTGATGTTTCTAGTTAGTCAACAACAGGCTTGGCCATGGAGACTCCTGTAGTGTCTTTGAGAAATATAAGGCTGAGGGGAGGCAGAAGAAGAATGCATTGATGTTTCTAGTTAGTCAACAACAGGCTTGGCCATGGAGACTCCTGTAGTGTCTTTGAGAAATATAAGGCTGAGGGGAGGCAGAAGAAGAATGCATTGATGTTTCTAGTTAGTCAACAACAGGCTTGGCCATGGAGACTCCTGTAGTGTCTTTGAGAAATATAAGGCTGAGGGGAGGCAGAAGAAGAATGCATTGATGTTTCTAGTTAGTCAACAACAGGCTTGGCCATGGAGACTCCTGTAGTGTCTTTGAGAAATATAAGGCTGAGGGGAGGCAGAAGAAGAATGCATTGATGTTTCTAGTTAGTCAACAACAGGCTTGGCCATGGAGACTCCTGTAGTGTCTTTGAGAAATATAAGGCTGAGGGGAGGCAGAAGAAGAATGCATTGATGTTTCTAGTTAGTCAACAACAGGCTTGGCCATGGAGACTCCTGTAGTGTCTTTGAGAAATATAAGGCTGAGGGGAGGCAGAAGAAGAATGCATTGATGTTTCTAGTCAGTCAACAACAGGCTTGGCCATGGAGACTCCTGTAGTGTCTTTGAGAAATATAAGGCTGAGGGGAGGCAGAAGAAGAATGCATTGATGTTTCTAGTCAGTCAACAACAGGCTTGGCCATGGAGACTCCTGTAGTGTCTTTGAGAAATATAAGGCTGAAGGGAGGCAGAAGAAGAGTGTATTGATGTTTCTAGTCAGTCAACAACAGGCTTGGCCTGAGTTGGTGGATGGCTGATGCTGCATTGGGAGATAAAAGACAGAAGAAGAATTCATGTGAATCTCTGGGAGAGAACTAAATTCATTCTGATAAATCAAGAGATGAGGAAAAGATGCTGACAGTGAATAGGTCGTAGACTGAGAACAATAGTGTAACTTGAGTGTCTTTGTACTAATGGTTTGCCCACTTAGAGAGAATGCCTTCGGATGCTATACCATACAAGACATATACCAAAAGAGGAGAGGGATGTAGTATAAGAGGTGGACCCAGAAAAGCATGGAAAGATAGCATTAGAGAAATTCACAGCACCACAATGTGACTGTGGTCGAAGCAGCCAGAAGAGCACAAAGCAGGACCTTAAATATACCTCGACACCCAAGCAGTAAAAGAGGACGTAAAAAAGAAGAGTATCCTTGTATTGAAACTCACAAGGCCCCCCCTACCTCCCAGAGGTCAAGAGAATTAGAGATACAGGTGAACTCCCTGACATAAGGTTGGTTAGCTGCAAGAGCCCGATGGCACAACAAAGGAAGGCTTGGGGAAAATGACTCATGCCACATTGAAGGATACTGCCATTATTGATCACTTTTGCTGTATGGGCACGGCTAGGACAGTTGCCATGGCCTGCAGGCTATGATTTTATTTTTGAGAGACAGACACACACATATCTACAGCCACATGATGATGGTGTCAAACAAGATTACAGTTTTTTAATCTTGAAATTTGATCTCCATTCAGTTTTGTGCAAAAATAAAAAATGAGTTTTTGTTAAATATTGTGAATTTATTTTTAGCAGAACAATAAATGGTATCTGGGAAAGTGCAAGGGTTAACGGGCTTGGTCGCTAGTGGGTAAATAAGCTAGTCTCTCTCAGTATTTAGATTGTTTAAAAAAAAATGTCAGTATTTGCATTCTTCCTGATCTAGTATACTCTGAGAATAAGTAGAATTTTTTTTTCAGTTTTTATTTTTCTTATTTTGTTGTTTACTGAAATTCTGTAAACGTTCTCTCACAATCAGAAAAGGTTTCAAGTTGGTGATTTTAGACGAAGCAGATGCTATGACCAAAGATGCTCAGAATGCTCTGCGAAGAGGTTTGTCTGTCAGATCTTGTTGCTTTCTTGAATTATTTGATCTCATGATTACACCTTATGCTCAACTTACAACCTGTGCAACTTACGGCCATCCACACTTATGACCACACTCAACAAAATGAAAAGATGTAAACAATTAGAATAGTAAACCCCTGTGTGGATTCTGGGGCCCCGTTGTGGGGAAAACAAGAATAGACCCACTGCCTCCCCAAAAGCATGTCGTAAGAGTCGACTAATTGGGGAGCTTCCTTTGAAGTCAGAGTGCATCTGCCGGAGAGGCAAGGAACCAACAGTCTGTATTCAAGAGAATGAGATCTGTAAAACTGATGCACACACAACACTCAGGTGCTGGAGCAGGACTGCAGTTCAGTAGTTGACGAGCAACCAGAACCTTCCGCCAGAGTTTACAGCTGGGTCTACAAGTTCCCAGAACTGATGCCTAGAGGGTAGCAGGGTCTAGAGATCAGTCTCTCTGAGCCTACCAAGTATTTTTGTGTTTTATGTGGGAAATTTTTTTTACGAGGTGTGAATGAAAATAGTGTTTAAAAAATATAAATTCGATTTACTACCAGTTCGACTTCGTTTTCTTCATGTTCAGTAGCAGTAGACTCCGGCGAAAATTTCCAGGTGATTGTCAACCTCTGGACTGCAGTCTCGCTCCAGAAACTGAGTGTTGCCTGCGCATCCATCTTTTAGATCTGACTTATTTGTATGCAGACTGTTGGTTCCTTGCCTCTCAGGCAGATGCACTCCGACTTCAAAGAAAGCTCCCAGATAGTCGACTCTTTTGACATGTTTTTGGTCAGGAGGTTGGTCTGTTCTTGTTTCCCTTATAATTGGGCTCCAGAACCCACACAGAGAAGTTTGACTTATGACCTGTTAGTGGGAACGGAACTCAGTCTTAGGTGTAGAAGACCCTGTATGTTGTCATCATCACTATAGTAATCATTGCCATTATCGTTACCTCTACCACAGTTATGACCATAGTGCATGTTAGATGTTCACACAAGACTTAAAGTACAACCATGCTGCTCCTGGTACCATCGGAATGGAAACTCTTTGCTGGCTCTGAAGTTGTAGGCGGAACGTTATAGCAGGACTATTCAACTCAGTTTACCCAGAAGCCACAAGTTTATAAATGGAGATCGCCAGAGGTCTGAGCCCCAGGAAGGAAAGATAATTAGTCCTCCACAAGCAGGTTTCGCCCGGAGGCCACTATTTGAATATCTCTCGTGTTTTAAGAATGTCCCAAGTGCTTTAATGTCAATTCTTGACTAAATGTAACATAATACTTAAATCTTCATAATCCTGTGATAGAAACTATTGTTGAGGTGGGTAGCATTATGCCTTTGCATAGTCTAGTCCTGAGTGTTCCTTACTTTTCATATTGGTGGCACATTTTTCAGACAGACATATTTCCTTCGAAGTTGAGGTACATCTGTCCGAGTGGCATGGAAAAGCCACACACAAATAAGCCAGTAAAACCGATGTACACGCAAAACTCAGGCTCTGGCACAAAGCCAAAGTCCAAATGGATTAAAAAAAAATAGGACCTTTCACAGAAGCATACCTGTGAACACAGAAGAAGACAGTCATAATTTGGTGATACCGTAATTATTTTTTAGACAGACATAAATTGGTGACACAGTAAACATTTTTTAGACAGATATAAATTGGTGACACAGTAAACATTTTTTAGACAGATATAAATTGGTGACACAATAAACATTTTTTAGACAGACATAATTTGGTTACACAGTAACACAGAGTCTTTTGATGACACAGTTTCTTGAGACCTCATAGATGTTGTTTTACAGAAGAATCCTTATAATTCATTGGACAGTCAAAGAGAGCAGTCCAGATGTTTTGAAAAAGACTAGAGCTTAAAGGCAGATTATCACAAACATTAGAAAGAGATCATGTTTTGTGAACAAGGAAACTGGAACATGTGATCACTGGAAAGATCGGTCACAAAAAAAAGAGATGGAGGAAGACACTGCAAGAAGACTCTTGACGTCTTTTGTCATGGCTTGCAGGGTTGTCAGCATACAAACTGATGTCTGATGTCAAACCCAGAAGAAGAAGAGGAATGTGTTGTAGGAAACAAATTTCTCTTACTAAATATAAACTGTTTTTATTTGCAGTGATAGAAAAATTTACAGAAAACACTAGATTCTGTATCATCTGCAACTACCTGTCAAAGATCATCCCAGCCCTACAGTCTCGCTGCACAAGGTTTAGGTTTGGACCTTTGAAGCAGGAGCAGATGGTGCCTCGGTTGGAATATGTCATTGCTCAAGAAAGGTTTGCCATCAGCTTTTGTTTCTTCTTCCTCCTTATCTTCCTGTTCTTTTCCTTCCTCCTGTTCTTCCTTCTCCTCTTTCTTCTTCTTCTCCTCCCTCTGCTCCTCCTTCTGCACTTCATCTCCCTATCGAGCATAAGTGCCCAGCCCACTCACACCAGATCGCCCTATCTTTTGCTGTTGCATTCAGCTCACCCCATGTCCTCATTTTTTTTTAAACTTTGTTTTCTAGTTCTCTGCTCCATGTGTTTTTTGGTCTGCCCGTATTCCTTGACGTTGTGGGTTCCAGGGCAAAGACATTCTAGTTATATTGCTATCAGGTTTTGATGATTGTGTCTTTTTTTTTGTGTGGTCACACTATCACCAGGTTGTAGCCCAATGTCATGTTTTTCTGTCTTGTGCTTCTAGAGTGACTTGTTTATTCATCTTTTTGCAAGTTTCAGCTATGCCATCTATCCATATCTTTCTTTGTCTTTCTCTCTCTCACCTTCCAGCCAGTTTTTCCAGATGTTCTGATGTAGAAAGTCTCATCTACAGTTTGATCTGGCTGCGTTCTTACTAGATGGCTAAACTAATTCATTCTCTCTGTCTTTCAGTGTAATTCAGTCTTTTTCCTACCCTCTCTCATATGTTTATGTCTCATGACCCTGTCCCTTCTTGTGACAGTTATTTAGATTTCTGTTTCTGTGAGAGAGGTAATGTTGCTGGGTTGATGAATTCTCAGAAAGTCAATCTTAGCTGTCAGTTGTGAGATTTTAGCATCTAAGGTCTTTGAGCCTTAAAAGTGCTCCTACCTGTATCTGTTGGATTGAATTGGGTTTAGGCTGAATGGCAGCCTTTCGTCGTTTCCAGATGATAAAGTTATTTTCTGATTTAAAGAGACCTCAAGTGCATTTTGTGCTATAAGTTCTTCTCATTAGAAGTTAGAGATAGAATATTTACATGTTATATAGAACCAGTTTTAACATTTGGCTGTCAATCCTGGACAATTTAAAAACAAGCCATACAGTTTCTTGAGATCTTGGAGATGTTGTTTTACAGAAGATTCCTTAGATAGAATTCATTGGACAGTCAAAGAGAGCAGTCCATATGTTTTGAAAAATCAAGAGCTCAAAGACAGCTTATAACAAACATCAGAAAGAGGTCATGTTATGTGAAGAAGGAAATTGGAATATGTGATCACTGGAAGGATCAGTTAAAAAAGAAAAAAAAAAGACAGAGGAAGACACTGTGAGAAGGCTGTTAACACCTTTTGTCATGGCTTGGAGGGTTGTCGTAATATTTTGTTTTCAAGTTGCATTTCCTCTTCCTAGGATAAGGCTATTAAACTCCCTAGTGAACTCCTGTGCAAAGTGTAGTGAAATGACTGCAGTTTCATGGATACTGTCAAAGCTCTTCCCCCCCCCCCCCCCCCCCCCCCCTAAATACGTAAACAGTGCAGTTGAGTCTTTGGATCTTGACAGTTTGGATGTAGCAGGAAGAAATCACAGCTAGTTAAGGAGCTATGCTTTATTGCAGTGGTTCTCAATCTGTGGGCCACAGCCTATTTGGGGGTCGAACGACCCTTTTCCCAGGGGTTGCATAAGGTCATCGAAAAACACATATTCACTAAGTTATGAGGTAGCTGGGAAAAATAATTTTATGGTTGGGAGTCATCACAATAGGAGAAACTGTATTAAAGGGTTGCGGCATTCGGAAGGTTGAGGACACATTTTTTTGGGGGGAAAGTAAAGGTCATTTGGAGAAATGTCATGTTATGTTAGTTTACCTTACTTCACATAACATTAGTTTGCTTCCTTCATATCATACTGTATTGCTTGACATTACATTGTTTTTATATTACATGTGTTTGCTTCAAATGACATTGATTCACATTACGTTACTTTACATTGCAAAAGTTTACTTGACATTTCATTGGCTTGCTTCAGTATACAATAGATTAATTTGCTTCACGTTACAATTCTTTGCTTCACATTACTCCACATTATATTTATTTCACATCAGTTGTCACATTGCTACAGTTTGCTTCACATGGCATTACTTCACTTCATGTCGCATTATTTTGCTTCACATTGCATTGACCTCACTTTACGTTAAATTACGTCACGTTACGTTAGTTTGCATAAAGTAATATTATGTTGCTTTATTTCACATAACAAGACCTCACCTCACGTCACATTACATTTGTTGATGTCTGTTGCAATTTGAAGGTTTGTGAATGTGGCATGCCCATCTCACATTATGTTACTTCACTTGAAATTAAATTATATCTTTTTTCTTCTGCAAAGATGTAAATGCGTTGTGCCTGTTTACTGCTAAGCTGTGATATATCCGACTTCTGCGGGCATTTGTTAAGCGGGTTAGCCTTTCCAGCATTAAATTATGTATCTTTGCAATGTTTTAATTTACTGCATTTTATATTACATTAGTTTGCTATGCTCACATTACATAATCTCACTTCACATTACATTTATCGACATCTTTTGCAGTGTAAAGGTTTCTGAATGTGGCATGAAGTCGCTAGTGACGCTTGCAAATGGAGACATGCGCAGGGCCCTAAACATCCTCCAGAGTGTGTCCATGGCATGTGACGAGGTGACCGAGGACAACGTCTACACCTGTGTTGGACACCCACTGAGAAAGGACATTGAAAGTATCATTACCTGGATTCTGAATAATGTCTTTTCTGTTGCCTACAACAGTATCCTTTTGTGTCTATGTGGTTTACAAGCAGAACCTTATATTCAAAATAATGTTTTCCAATTGCAAAACTGAACTCACTCTCCTATTTTTATGTAAACAGAAAGATCACATGATAAATTTAAAGTTGCCACAGTATTCACAAGTTTCTTATGGGGAGATGTACAGTAACTCAACAGTGTAATTTAGGCATTTCAGTGAAGACGGTTAATTGTTATGCTTCATTAAACATTCAGATTTAACTCTGTAGTAATGTACCTGGCGAGATTAAAAGGAATTATATTTCCCTTGACACGCAAATTGGTAAAACAGGAAATGAAGAAGATGTTCATGTGTCTGTGTAATACAGACAACCCCTGTAGCCAGTAGCTAGAGGTTATACTATCAGCCTGACTGTCAGAGTTCAGATCTGCATGAGCAAGTATTTTTAAAATTATAACAGCCCAGCTAAAAATGGGTATCAGGAACAGCCCTGAGAAGTAAACGTGGCTGGCCTAATGTCGACCACATCAGTTATGGGGTGGCAGTAAGTCTGTACCAGGGTTCCTCATCCTGTTTACACCTGCAGCCCACCGAAACAGTGGGCATTGTTTGGTGGCCACACTGACAGCTAACCAAACAAACAAACAAATGTAGGCACCATTTTATTTAATAAATCCGATGTTGAAAACAAATAATTTACAGTTTCTTGCTAATACAACATCTGCTGCTGCTGCTGCTGAGAGGTTACAAAATCTTAAACATGTGGCTAGAGCGTTGTTTCTTATATGCAAAGGGCTGCAATAACATCCGTTTGATTTCTCAGTTTGATTTTTAAATACTAACATACCGAGAAAAAATCTTCAAGCAAAATAAGAAGTTCCTGAGGCGTTAATCCTACAGATTGGAAAACCACCCACTCTGTCTGGTCACATGGTTGAGTAGAATATTTTGACGGCCGTGGGGGACTTTTCCCACAACCCACGGGTCAAAGGACACTGGTCTCTACGTACATTGATCTGGCACCAAATGCTGAACATAGCTCAGGGCGGGTATAAACAAGATTGGTAGTTAATGATATTAGTGTGAAAGTTAGATTCTTTTGACTTCAAACCAGACACTTTGCAGCTCAAGAACCAAAAAGGTTTGGCCCTGGCAGACATTGTGACGGAGCTACACACTTACGTCCACAGAAGTAAGTAATTGTCGCCTTGCAGGTGACTGATCTGTTAGTTTGTCGACACGTCACTCTCATTGCACATTGGATCTTAAAGGCTTGGATCCCCTGTGTTAATCCCACAGCATGCAGCAGCTCATGACACCAATTCTTTTTGACTGATTATTTCTCTTTGGCTTCCTGCATTATGTTCTTGACTGACCGCAACCCTTTTAACTTGCTGTTTGATCAGCTTTGCAGATTTAGTCATCACTTTGTTCTCCAAAAATTCTGTTAGAGACTTCAGCTTTCAGGTGATTGATAACTCTGAGTGAGTGAGTCAGATTTAACCCCCACCAGGACATCCACCAAGCGATAAACACCCGATGACACAAAGTGTCACCATGCAGATGAGGATCACCCGTGGAGAGGGCCCAGAGACCCCTTTCAGCCATTATGGCCACAATTGTGGCCCAGCTATATTCAGGGACCCCCACCAAAAGCCACGGCCGGGCTTCACATATTGAATGTTGCATCCCACGAGGGGATGACTAGAGTATATAGATTATGCATAGTAGTAGTAGTAGTAGTAGTACATTTTACCCCACTAGGACATCACACAAGTGATAAACACCGGGTAACACAAAGTGCCACCATGTGGATGAGGATTACCGTGGAGAGGTCCCGGAAACCGCTTTCAGCCATTAGACCATATCTATGGCCAGGCTTTATTTCGGCCCCTGGCAAGAGCCAGGGTGGGGCTTCAAAATAACAAACAGTTGCATCCCATAATGGGATGTCCAGTGATATCAAGATTAGATGTCAGATGACTGTTGAAAAATGGAGTGTTTATGGGCTTGTCTTGAGTGATGTATAATTTAGGTTGTGCATATCTTGATCATGAGTTTCTCTTGTTGCTGTCTGCTTCTTTTTTTTTTTTAAATTTGTGTGTTTGTGGAAGAAGATTGCAATCAACCTTCAGTTACATGTCTGATCTGTGTGTTGATTGTTGTGAGCAATATATGCATTTATAAAGGGCTATGTCCCTTGGGAGTATAGCTGCCACATTTATGTCCCTTTGATTTCAGATTTAAACGTAAGGGGGTAATATGTAAATCGGACCGCAGACCCACTTCCTGGGATCACAACAGGGTCAAGTACCTGTACAGCCGTGCAACGAGAGAAAACCATGACTGCGAACCATAGTCTTCATGCTAGGCATGAGAGAACTCACATGTAGATGGTGAACTGTCTGTTGATGTTAGAGGCAGTACAGGCCATGTCATTGGAGAGGAAGGACGCACAGTCAAGAGCCACTGAGAACCGATGCTGTTCTTAAGTGCGCCACTGTAGGGCGTTATCAGGAAGCTGTGTTGACATGCTTGAGTAGAGGTTCTAGTCTGGGTGTTGCCAGGCTAGACTTGTGCATCTATGTGTCACATCGAGTGTTCATAATGCAGGAGTTGCAACAGTAATAAGGTTCCATCCTGATTGTTTTCGTGATGTGAGGTATTAGTGATATCTTTAGGTAACGTGACAGGCCGCAGACAGGAAGTCTGGATTGTTCTTCACAAGTTATTGTGCATCGACCTGAATGTCCTCTAAAGACACCATCTCTGAGGTCTGTAGAGTTGTCAGAGTGACAGTCACATTATTCAGGAAGGTGGATCTGCATGATTGGGTACTGAAAGCTCATAAGAGCCACAGAACATAGCTGTGGTAGGAGGAGTTCTTCAGAGCAGCATCTTAAATGTATAAATGCAGCAGAAGGAAGAGTGACTCTAGTTTTATGTTAACTGTTTTTTTTCGTGATGCAAACCATTTGATGGATGTCAGTGTCTGAATACAGTGTACAGTCTCTGGCAGCAGACAGGTGTTCAGTCATCTGTTGCGTGGGGGTGGAGGGGGGGGGGGCAGGAGCTGTTACCTGTGAGTCCTGACATTACTGAGTTAACCCTAGACCATTTGGCAAGTGTGCCTGTCAGACAGGCCCAGTACAAGGTGTGTAGGGAGCCAAGATATCGCACAAGACATTGAAATCAGGGTAATGCAGTTCCAGCTTCATAGCAAACGGGTCACACTGTAGTTGCTCCCCTCCCATGCTAATAGAAACCATACAGAATGTCCACCCCTGTCCCTATTAAAAATAAAAACACAAAAACTAAAGTCTTAGTGAAGCCGAAAGCACATACCTTACTTCAAAAAGTAAATCTCCCTTTTACCCATGTGTGAAATGTCTGTTATCATGTCTTCTTACAATTGACCTTCTATTACATGTCTGATGTGTCTTTTTATGTTGCATTATGTCTGCTTACAGTTGACCTTCCCCTACACGTCAGAATGCAGCTACTGGAGAAGATGGCTGATATTGAGTAAGTAGAGTGTCATACGTTTGTGTTATTCATCATCATAATCCTTGCTGCTGGTCTGGGTGACCATGCTTCTACGCAGCTCTTGGATCCCCAACACTTCTTGTGTGGCTGCCTTTCTGTGCCCTGAGGAAAAGCACTCTTCTTCTTCCCTGGTCCGGTATTGCCTTTCAGCGTCAGATTTTGAAGAGACAATAGGTGCCAGCCCTTGTATGTGCTATGTCCTGGTATATTTCATCTATCCATCGCTTGCATGGTCGACCTCCTGCAATGCTTCCATTCTGTATGAATGACAGGGCTCTCTATCTAATGGTAGTCTTGACACATGCTTGAACTGTTTGATCTGTTGTCTCTTGATGTCATTTAGTACTGGTCCTGTCCCAACTTCTTTCCTGATATCGTCATTTCTGATCTTTCCTCTTCTAGTCACATTCAGGATTCATCATAGACATTTTAATTCTGTTTTAGATTTTTCTGTTTCCTTTTGTTGTTAATGTCCACATTTGGCCTGGTAACACAGTGTTGGCAAATATACTGAATTTAGTATTTGATTGAATATGATATTTCGGAGAAGTTGACCACATCACCCTAGAATGCTGCTGGTTCTTCTGGGTAAAGATTTGACATCACAACATTCAGGTCAAGTCCATATTAGCTCCATCTCCCTCAGCAGACAGTGATGAGTCTCGAGTGGGTCCCAGAGCTGACAGCCACTCCTGCTGTATCATTCTCCCCAGGTATTGATTTTCAGTATCTTCCATTTTACCTGTACATCCTGTCCCACAGGTTTGAGATCACCTCTGCCTTGTGCAGTTGCAGTACACCCCTAAATGGGGCCTTTCCAGCCAGCCTATCTGCATGCTGATTTCCAAACACACGCCTTGGGCAAAAAACCTGACTCCACATTCTTGAGCATGCTGTGCGAGTCCGACATTATTACAGGTGTGGCTGAGATTTTTCCTACCCATTGGAATGTTGCAGTTACTACCTCAACCTCCATTCTTATGCTGGACTTAGTGATATCAAATGCAAAGATCACTTCAGTTATCCTTCTTCCCTATGCTTTTGCAAGGAAGCCCCATCCACTTGTCCTGCCCCTGGCTACTGAGAAAGGAGACAGACCACCCTTGAGAATGTCCCATGTGCAATGATGTCAGAGCTGGATTCATTCATTCATGCTCAGAGCCCAGTGACATGAAAAGGCACTTTGCGCCCCCCCCCCCCAATCCTTTAAACATGGGCAGGTCTTTAAAGGGCTTTCTGTAAGTACAGAGTCCGCTTACAGATTTGGCTAGAAGGTTTATGCTCCAAAGAGGTCAAGAAACAAGAACGGCAACAATTAGATTAACATTTTTTCGCTATGCTTGATTAGTTTTTGAAAGTATAAAATATGCATTTTGTTATTTCACCTCTTTCAGTCCCAACCAACACTCTGTGTATGACCAGGTACTACCCATGAGTACCAAAGCGCGAATGATTTAACCGAGAGCAGCTCCAGCTTACAGGCCATGCTGCTGACGTCACCAAACCGGGCTAATGATACATTAATGCAGTGATTCTCAAACTAGGTGCCGCTGCAACAGTAAAAGATTTTTCCAAATCTGTTTGACATAAAATTTGCACTTTTTAATTTTCTTTTTTCTTAAATATTCAAACCGCTTTGAGGGTAGGTTTGCCGAAAAAATTGTTTGCCAAACAGAAAAGTTTGAGAAATGCTGCATTAACGTATCGTTAGCCCAGTTTGGTGACATCAGCAGCATGACCTGTCAGCTGGAGCCAGTCTTGATTTAACTAATGCCTAGCTTAATAATACCATAAAAGCCTGGCTAGTTACTCCAGTATTTGTGTTGCTGCATCTGTGGCAGTTCTGCTGTCACACGTTGTTAATGTCCATTGAGTCTGTGGTTACCCAGGAATTGTCCAGCCTGATGTTCTGTTGCTCAAAGAGTTGATGACCTTTTATTACAGATACAATCTGGCAGCTGGAACGAGTGAGAAGATACAGTTAGCTGCGCTGGTTGCTGTGTTTCAAATTACCAGAGACCTTTTAGCGAAAGAAGCCAAATGAAGAAATCTTTGCAAGTTATAATTATATTAGGAATGGAATTAAATGATTTGAAGGATATTCTTGGATAAAATGTTTGCAAAGAAATATAGTTTTGTGTTAACTTATTGAATGTCATGTTTTTAAGCATATAATTCTCTGTGTTCTAACAAAAGTTAAGGCACTGTGCCAAGCCTAAATTTTACAGACCCAAAGGCAATTGATGTGGTCAACACCACGCCGGCCGCCTTTACTTTCTGGGACTGCTTAGTACCCATTTAAGGTTGGTTTAACCTAGGAGCCAAGGTCATTATTGAAATAAAGTCCGGCCTCCTTCAGGAACCGAACCCACAACCTTCCAGTCTGCGGGTGAGTGCCTAGCCGCTAGACCACGGCGGCTCCAAACTTAAAATTAGTTCTGTGCCGAATCTTTCTCTTATGACCTCGTTTCTGATTTTATTTCTTCTCGTCACTCCCACAGCCCGTCTCGGACATCTAATTTCTGTAGTCATTAGTTTTTTTTTAGTGATTACTGAGGTCTACCATCGCATCGCTCCGGACAGCTCCATGAGTGCTGTGATCTCTTTCTCAATAGCTCCACAAGAGTGAAACGACAGATAATAGTTTTCTTTTAGTGATTTCTGATAGATACCATCACATCGCTCCAGACAGATCCATGGTTGCTCTGATCTCTTCTTCAATAGCTCCACAAGAGTAAAACGACTGATAATAGCTTTCTTTCAGTGATTACTGATAGCTACCATAACAGATCCATGAGTGCTCTGGGCAGTTCAATGTGTGCTTTGGGCAGATCAGTGGCTGTTCCTGACAGATCCATGGGTGCTCTGGGCAGATCAATTGGTGCTCTGATCACTTCCTCAATAGCTCCACAAGAGTAAAACGACAGATAATAGTTTTCTTTTAGTGATTACTGAGAGCTGCCATCACAGATCCATAGCTGCTTCGGACAGATCCATGGGTGCTCCGGGCAGATTCATAGCTGCTTTGGACAGATCCATGGGTGCTCTGGACAGTTCCATGGGTGCTCTGGGCAGATCCATAGCTGCTTTGGACAGATCCATGGGTGCTCCGGGCAGATTCATAGCTGCTTTAGACAGATCCATGGGTGCTCCGGACAGATCCATGGGTGCTCTGGACAGATTCATGGGTGCTCCGGGCAGATCCGTAGCTGCTTCGGACAGATCTATGGGTGCTCTGATCTATTCTTCTTTAGCTCCACAAGAGTAAAATGACTGTTCACGTCTGTTCTGTGCTGATTAATCACAGGATGAGCCCTTGGTTCATGTCTGGCTACTCCAGGCTGCTCTGCCCATGCCCACCAACTCGGACAAGGATACTGAGTCCTCTCCACAATGAGATGGGGGTATTCATGGCGGAGTGGTCAAACTGTTTGCCTCGCACTCTGAAGTTTGTTTCATGGCGGTGCCATTCAGTTCAGGAGAGCAATTTGTACGGAAATCCCTGGGAGTCGTCACCGGAGCTACGGAGGTCGTACTCAGTGCGACTCTCTCGGCAGGCAACTAGCTGTTTTGCATAAAGAGACTGGGCCATGTGAGATTAAAAACCTAGTGCAATGAAGTTGATCCTCTCACCTTTTGCCGCTGTGAGGTCGCTGGTTGTAACAACAAAAGTACCACTTAACTCCTGAATGGTTTTGCCTTGTGACAGTGAACGCCCATGCACCTGGCCACAGTCAACACACATGCACCTTGCCACAGTCAACACACATGTACCTTGCCACAGTCAACACCCATGTACCTTGCCACAGTCAACACACATGCACCTTGCCACAGTCAACACACATGTACCTTGCCACAGTCAACAACACCATGTACCTTGCCACAGTCAACACCCATGTACCTTGCCACAGTCAACACCCATGTACCTCACCACAGTCAACACCCATGTACCTTGCCACAGTCAACACCCATGTACCTTGCCACAGTCAACACCCATGTACCTCACCACAGTCAACACCCATGTACCTTGCCACAGTCAACACCCATGTACCTCACCACAGTCAACACACATGTACCTTGCCACAGTCAACACACATGCACCTTGCCACAGTCAACACACATGCACCTTGCCACAGTCAACACACATGTACCTTGCCACAGTCAACACCCATGTACCTTGCCACAGTCAACACCCATGTACCTTGCCACAGTCAACACCCATGTACCTTGCCACAGTCAACACCCATGTACCTCACCACAGTCAACACCCATGTACCTCACCACAGTCAACACCCATGTACCTCACCACAGTCAACACCCATGTACCTCACCACAGTCAACACCCATGTACCTCACCACAGTCAACACCCATGTACCTCACCACAGTCAACACCCATGTACCTCGCCACAGTCAACACCCATGTACCTCACCACAGTCAACACCCATGTACCTGGCCACAGTCAACACCCATGTACCTCACCACAGTCAACACCCATGTACCTCACCACAGTCAACACCCATGTACCTCACCACAGTCAACACCCATGTACCTTGCCACAGTCAACACACATGCACCTTGCCACAGTCAACACCCATGTACCTCACCACAGTCAACACCCATGCACCTTGCCACAGTCAACACACATGCACCTCACCACAGTCAACACCCATGCACCTTGCCACAGTCAACACACATGCACCTCACCACAGTCAACACCCATGCACCTCACCACAGTCAACACCCATGTACCTCACCACAGTCAACACCCATGCACCTTGCCACAGTCAACACACATGCACCTCACCACAGTCAACACCCATGCACCTTGCCACAGTCAACACCCATGTACCTCGCCACAGTCAACACCCATGTACCTCACCACAGTCAACACCCATGTACCTCACCACAGTCAACACCCATGTACCTCACCACAGTCAACACCCATGTACCTCACCACAGTCAACACCCATGTACCTCACCACAGTCAACACCCATGTACCTTGCCACAGTCAACACCCATGTACCTTGCCACAGTCAACACCCATGTACCTCACCACAGTCAATACCCATGTACCTCACCACAGTCACCACAGTACCTCACACAGTCCCATGTACCTCACCACAGTCAACACCCATGTACCTCACCACAGTCAACACCCATGTACCTCAACCACAGTCAACACCCATGTACCTCGCCACAGTCAACACCCATGTACCTCACCACAGTCAACACCCATGTACCTCACCACAGTCAACACCCATGTACCTCACCACAGTCAACACCCATGTACCTCACCACAGTCAACACCCATGTACCTCACCACAGTCAACACCCATGTACCTTGCCACAGTCAACACACATGCACCTTGCCACAGTCAACACCCATGTACCTCACCACATTCAACACCCATGCACCTTGCCACAGTCAACACACATGCACCTCACCACAGTCAACACCCATGCACCTTGCCACAGTCAACACACATGCACCTCACCACAGTCAACACCCATGCACCTCACCACAGTCAACACCCATGTACCTCACCACAGTCAACACCCATGCACCTTGCCACAGTCAACACACATGCACCTCACCACAGTCAACACCCATGCACCTTGCCACAGTCAACACCCATGTACCTTGCTACAGTCAACACCCATGCACCTTGCCACAGTCAACACCCATGTACCTTGCCACAGTCAACACCCATGCACCTTGCCACAGTCAACACCCATGTACCTTGCCACAGTCAACACCCATGCACCTTGCCACAGTCAACACCCATGTACCTTGCCACAGTCAACACCCATGTACCTTGCCACAGTCAACACCCATGCACCTTGCCACAGTCAACACCCATGCACCTTGCCACAGTCAACACCCATGTACCTCACCACAGTCAACACCCATGCACCTTGCCACAGTCAACACCCATGTACCTCACCACAGTCAACACCCATGCACCTTGCCACAGTCAACACCCATGTACCTCGCCACAGTCAACACCCATGCACCTTGCCACAGTCAACACCCATGTACCTCACCACAGTCAACACCCATGCACCTTGCCACAGTCAACACCCATGCACCTTGCCACAGTCAACACCCATGCACCTTGCCACAGTCAACACCCATGCACCTCGCCACAGTCAACACCCATGTACCTTGCCACAGTCAACACCCATGTACCTCGCCACAGTCAACACCCATGTACCTTGCCACAGTCAACACACATGCACCTCACCACAGTCAACACACATGCACCTTGCCACAGTCAACACACATGCACCTTGCCACAGTCAACACCCATGCACCTTGCCACAGTCAACACCCATGTACCTCGCCACAGTCAACACACATGCACCTCACCACAGTCAACACCCATGCACCTCACCACAGTCAACACCCATGCACCTCACCACAGTCAACACACATGCACCTCACCACAGTCAACACCCATGCACCTTGCCACAGTCAACACACATGCACCTTGCCACAGTCAACACACATGCACCTTGCCACAGTCAACACACATGCACCTTGCCACAGTCAACACCCATGCACCTTGCCACAGTCAACACCCATGTACCTCACCACAGTCAACACCCATGCACCTTGCCACAGTCAACACACATGCACCTTGCCACAGTCAACACCCATGCACCTCACCACAGTCAACACACATGCACCTTGCCACAGTCAACACCCATGCACCTTGCCACAGTCAACACACATGCACCTTGCCACAGTCAACACCCATGCACCTCACCACAGTCAACACACATGCACCTTGCCACAGTCAACACCCATGCACCTTGCCACAGTCAACACACATGCACCTCACCACAGTCAACACACATGCACCTTGCCACAGTCAACACCCATGCACCTTGCCACAGTCAACACACATGCACCTCACCACAGTCAACACCCATGCACCTTGCCACAGTCAACACCCATGCACCTCACCACAGTCAACACACATGCACCTCACCACAGTCAACACACATGCACCTCACCACAGTCAACACCCATTCACCTCACCACAGTCAACACACATGTACTTCACCACAGCCAACACACATGCACCTCACCACAGTCAACACCCATGCACCTTGCCACAGTCAACACCCATGCACCTCACCACAGTCAACACCCATGCACCTCACCACAGTCAACACACATGCACCTCACCACAGTCAACACACATGCACCTCACCACAGTCAACACACATGCACCTCACCACAGTCAACACCCATGCACCTTGCCACAGTCAACACCCATGCACCTCACCACAGTCAACACACATGCACCTCACCACAGTCAACACCCATGTACCTCACCACAGTCAACACCCATGCACCTGGCCACAGTCAACATCCATGCACCTCACCACAGTCAACGCCCATGCACCTGGCCACAGTCAACACACATGCACCTCACCACAGTCAACGCCCATGCACCTGGCCACAGTCAACACACATGCACCTCACCACAGTCAACACCCATGCACCTTGCCACAGTCAACACCCATGCACCTCACCACAGTCAACACCCATGCACCTCACCACAGTCAACACCCATGCACCTCACCACAGTCAACACCCATGCACCTCACCACAGTCAACACCCATGCACCTTGCCACAGTCAACACCCATGCACCTCACCACAGTCAACACACATGCACCTCACCACAGTCAACACCCATGCACCTTGCCACAGTCAACACACATGCACCTTGCCACAGTCAACACCCATGCACCTCACCACAGTCAACACACATGCACCTGGCCACAGTCAACACCCATGCACCTCACCACAGTCAACACCCATGCACCTCACCACAGTCAACACCCATGCACCTCACCACAGTCAACACACATGCACCTCACCACAGTCAACACCCATGCACCTCACCACAGTCAACACCCATGCACCTTGCCACAGTCAACACCCATGCACCTCACCACAGTCAACACACATGCACCTGGCCACAGTCAACACACATGCACCTTGCCACAGTCAACACCCATGCACCTCACCACAGTCAACACACATGCACCTGGCCACAGTCAACACACATGCACCTTGCCACAGTCAACACACATGCACCTTGCCACAGTCAACACCCATGCACCTCACCACAGTCAACACCCATGCACCTCACCACAGTCAACACCCATGCACCTCGCCACAGTCAACACACATGCACCTTGCCACAGTCAACACCCATGCACCTCGCCACAGTCAACACACATGCACCTCGCCACAGTCAACACCCATTCACTTCACCACAGTCAACACCCATTCACTTCACCACAGTCAACACCCATGCACTTCGCCAGTCAACACCCATGCACCTCACCACAGTCAACACCCATGCACCTCACCACAGTCAACACCCATGCACCTCACCACAGTCAACACCCATGCACCTCACCACAGTCAACACCCATGCACCTTGCCACAGTCAACACCCATGCACCTTGCCACAGTCAACACCCATGCACCTTGCCACAGTCAACACCCATGCACCTCACCACAGTCAACACACATGCACCTCACCACAGTCAACACACATGCACCTTGCCACAGTCAACACACATGCACCTTGCCACAGTCAACACACATGCACCTTGCCACAGTCAACACACATGCACCTTGCCACAGTCAACACACATGCACCTGGCCACAGTCAACACCCATGCACTTCGCCAGTCAACACCCATGCACCTCACCACAGTCAACACCCATGCACCTCGCCACAGTCAACACCCATGCACCTCGCCACAGTCAACACCCATGCACCTCGCCACAGTCAACACACATGCACCTCGCCACAGTCAACACCCATTCACTTCACCACAGTCAACACCCATTCACTTCACCACAGTCAACACCCATTCACTTCACCACAGTCAACACCCATGCACTTCGCCAGTCAACACCCATGCACCTCACCACAGTCAACACCCATGCACCTCACCACAGTCAACACCCATGCACTTCGCCACAGTCAACACCCATGCACTTCGCCACAGTCAACACCCATTCACTTCACCACAGTCAACACCCATGCACCTCACCACAGTCAACACCCATGCACCTGGCCACAGTCAACATCCATGCACCTCACCACAGTCAACATCCATGCACCTGGCCACAGTCAACGTCCATGCACCTCACCACAGTCAACATCCATGCACCTGGCCACAGTCAACACACATGCACCTCACCACAGTCAACACACATGCACCTCACCACAGTCAACGTCCATGCACCTCACCACAGTCAACATCCATGCACCTGGCCACAGTCAACGTCCATGCACTTCGCCACAGTCAACACCCATGCACTTCGCCACAGTCAACACCCTTGCACTTCGCCACAGTCAACACCCATGCACTTCACCACAGTCAACACCCATGCACTTCGCCAGTCAACACCCAAGCACTTCACCACAGTCAACACCCATGCACTTCGCCACAGTCAACGCCCATGCACCTCGCCACAGTCAACACCCATGCACTTCACCACAGTCAACACCCATGCACCTCACCACAGTCAACACCCATGCTCCTCACCACAGTCAACACCCATGTACCTCACCACAGTCAACACCCATGTACCTCACCACAGTCAACACCCATACACCTCGCCACAGTCAACACGCAAGCACTTCACCACAGTCAACACCCATGCACCTCACCACAGTCAACACCCATGCACCTCACCACAGTCAACACCCATGCACTTCGCCACAGTCAACACCCATGCACTTCGCCAGTCAACACCCATGCACTTCGCCACAGTCAACACCCATGCACTTCGCTTGCCCCGGTGACCGATCCATCTGTATAAACCACAGCGTCATTAACATCTGTATTTACATCATTCAATGTTTCTACAAAATTGTTCTCTATGCCAGCAATCTGTTCTCTGCAGCTTTTATTAATGATGATATGGGCCGTAATGCTGCTGTTTGAAGCACTTGACAAATGCACCCACTCCATTCCTAGAACAGTGTCTGGAAAATGTAAAAGATGTAAAGATCCCTTTCTACGCCTTAGGTACATTGGGCATATAGGAGGAGCATATCATATCTTTACAGACTAATCGGTACTAGGTGGGTAATGTGGTCAGCATTACGCTGGCCGTCTATACTTCCCCAGGACAGCCACCCTGGTACCCAATTCCATGACATAAATCCACGCAGCCATTAGTGGGTTTCGATCGCCGTACGCTGGAATCAACTGTCGGATTCCCAACACCTGAGCCACGGACGCCGCATTTTCTAGAATAGTGTCTGGAAAATAGTTATATTGTATTATTGTTAATATATAAATGTTGGTCCGGGTACATCACTAAACAAGATTCAGCGCCTCCTCATCCTGACTTTGGTCACAACGCTTGCTTGTATCCATACCTCTTTGTGCACACCCAGCTATCTAGTCATATTTTCCGATCATTCATTTTCGGGTGTCACTGAACGAACGAACGAACGAACGAACGAACGAACTTTATTTTCAAAGGGTCACAAATTAGGCACGCAGGCTCGTCTTACATGCGTCCCTTCCAGTCAACCATCTTTCGCACAGCAGTTGTATTTTTACTAACAAAGCATGTTATGATCATATGATGTTATGCATATTATGAATATTATAAAAGAACACAAAAGCATGAGTTGTAAAGTGCATGCAAAAACCCGCGCGTGCATACATACACCCACATACACACGCTCACCCAATCACTTACACACACAAACATGCATGCATACATTACATACATACACACAGGCATACGTACACACAAACAAACATACATAGATACAAACATACAGGCATACATACATACATACATACGTAATACAGGCATACACGCATACACTGATAAATGGCAAGCTTAATGTTGTGAGGGCCGTTTGGCTGCAAGTGCGGAGGCAAACATAGATCATTATGGTCTGAGGAGAATAGCGCTGCGGTGAGTTACCAGGGGATCTGGCCGACGCTCAACACTCAAGGGACGGGCGAGACGGATATACAATCAGACATTTACTGGTGCCATCGGAATTGGAACTCTTCGGTTGCTGCTGAAGATGGGGACTGTCCCGTGTGCTGTGATGTCGATTCTTAATTCAAGATTGAACATTAAGGTGTGAACTCAACAACAGTCACCCATAATAATTTAGACACTCAGTATCACTTGCACGCTAAGAGACATGTCTCCTTCGCCCACAAATAAAACCCACACAACTGACAAAACTAGCAATGGTCAACAGGAAAATCAACACCGGGATATTTTTCCTGCCGTTACACCGACACTTGCCAGTAAGTATTGATCTGACAGTGACGAACATAAAAGTCTGTCTGACATTTATACATCAAGATATCGACACATCATCTTTTATTATCATTGTTTATTTTTTTTTAAGAAATGGGTTATCGTTATGGGTCGGCGTCTGTGGCTTGGATGTTGCGAACGTGCTTCGTAATGCCGTGGTGTCGGGTTCGATTCCGGCTGCGGACGATTTGGCAGCAAATTGTCTTTCGTTGTTTTAGACTGTGGTACCGAGAACTGACATTTCAGGAAGCAAGGGCAAACTACTGAACGTACAATTTTACTATAAAAACCACAACAGCCAAATAACGCTAGGGTTGGTTCTACAACAAACTAACTTTTATCGTTATGGATGAGTGTTTGTTTCTGTATCCTTCCATGAAATTCTTTGCGTTCAACTCAGAAACCACATTTCTGCTTCTTCTTCTTTACGTCCTCTTTTACCACTTCGGGTGCCGATGGAGATATAAGGTCCTGCTTCGTGCTCATCTGGCTGCTTCGATCATAGACACATCGTGGTGCTGTAGAGTTTCCCTGATGTTATCTCCCCATCTTGTTCTTGGTCTACCTCCTGCCCTACTTCCCTCTCGTCGTTTGGTATATGTCTTATATGGTATAACATCAGAAAGCATTCTCTCCACGTGGGCAAACCATTTGATTTGCTGCCTTTGTATGTAATTTAGAAATGGATCTGTACCAACTTTATCTCGTATAACCTCATTCCTGGTTTAATCTTTTCTGGTCACTCCTACAGCCTTTCTCAGAAACCTCATTTCCATGGTTAATAATTTTCTTTCATGTTTTTTGTTTGTTTGTGTGAGTGACCACGTCTGGCACTGGTAGCTTAGGGTGGCAGTGAATGTGGTTTGTATGAGATGTCTCTTTTTGCTGACTGGGATTGCCTTATGCTATAAGAGGGGAGCTAGCTGTCCCAATACTAGGCCTGTATCGCGTGTCAATTTCTTCATCAAGTTTACCATCTTCAGTGACTGCTGTTCCAAGATATTTAAACCCAGATGACTGTCTGCTGTAAGTAAATAAAAGCACTGCGTGCCCCACAAAGAAATAGAGCATACTGTGAACAATATAACATCGGATGGAAGCGGGTCAACGACTTTTTTATGTTGAGAAAAAATATAAACTATATTGAACACCTGAAACGCCTGTTCGCAACGAAGAAAGAATATCACCTCTGCTCGCTGTTTCTTTTCGTCGGCGTCGCTTTAGCAATTCTACATTTAATTCGCGTAGCTATAGATTTTCTATTTTGTATCTGGGTGATCACTTCTTTTTTTAAAAAGTCAATGACATACACGACTTGAAATATTTCTTCAGTGCCTTGAGGAATTGTTTCGTGGCTTTCTATGATTCTTGTGGATATTTGAGTCGTTGTGTATTTTTTTATTGTTCGGGGAATCTTTGAGGTAAGTTATATTCTGGCCACATTTAGAAACATAACACTCTTTTAAAAAATCACACCGGAGGGAAAAGTCGAAGGCAAGAGAACAAGAGGCAGGCAACGATACAAGTGGGAGGACAATATACATAAAGAAATGGACGAACAGCAATCTGAGAGAGTGGACAAGAGACAGAGAATGCTGGAGATCCTCTGGAGTCAAATTTCAGTGTATAGATGGCAACAACAACAACAAAACTGTAAATTTACTGTCTTCATTATTACTACTTTTGCGGTGTAGGCGGTCTTTGAGCCTGAGAATTTAAGTATGGCTAGCGCTGTCGCATGACTGTAGGTAAGGAATTTACCCCCCCCCCCCCCCCCCCCCCCCCCCCCCCCCCCCCCCCCCCCCCCCCCCCCCCCCCCCCCCCTTACAGAAATCCCCAGCCTTACCGAGGATTCGAACCCGGGTCTCCCGCTTGAGAGTCATGCGTACCAACCGTTCCTCGTGGAGACACAGCCTGACTGATTGATTAACTCTGTAATACCGCCCGTTGTCTGATAATTTACATCATGTTGCGTTAGTAGTGGTCTTTATCCACAACCTTCTGTTTTTACTCGCTTCCGACATAACCGATTTGTCAGCCGTGAGAGGTAGCCTACCGCGATCTGCGTCATATTGCTTTTTTATTTCAGAAATCAATGATAGTCTACTTTGTGGACTCTTTAAAATATACATCTTTTTAATCAAAGCTTGTGTCACGTTACAGAAAAACTCTTACAACACCATTGACATAGAAAAGGACAAACATTGGCATAGAAGAGGACAAACATTGACATAGAAGAGGACAAACATTGACATAGAAGAGGACAAACATTGACATTGAAGAGGACAAACATTAGCATAGAAGAGGACAAACAATGACATAGAAGAGGACAAACATTGACATAGAAGAGGACAAACATTGACATAGAAGAGGACAAACATTGACATTTAGGAGGACAAACATTGACATAGAAGAGGACAAACATTGACATAGAAGAGGACAAACATTGACATAGAAGAGGACAAACATTGACATAGAAGAGGACAAACATTGACATAGAAGAGGACAAACATTGACATTGAAGAGGACAAACATTAGCATAGAAGAGGACAAACAATGACAAAGAAGAGGACAAACATTGACATAGAAGAGGACAAACATTGACATAGAAGAGGACAAACATTGACATAGAAGAGGACAAACATTGACATAGAAGAGGACAAACATTAGCATAGAAGAGGACAAACAATGACATAGAAGAGGACAAACATTGACATAGAAGAGGACAAACATTGACATAGAAGAGGACAAACATTGACATTTAGGAGGACAAACATTGACATAGAAGAGGACAAACATTGACATAGAAGAGGACAAACATTGACATAGAAGAGGACAAACATTGACATTTAGGAGGACAAACATTGACATAGAAGAGGACAAACATTGACATAGAAGAGGACAAACATTGGCATAGAAGAGGACAAACATCGACATCATTTCATGATCGGAACATGGAGGAGAATCGGCTCGTAAACAGCATCCTCTCCTGAATGCTAAGGGGTTTTGGTCATGTTGAACATCATGGGCGCCTGGCGGGTGAGGGACAGCCCCGGTTGGACGATGACCGTCTCAAAAGTAGGTCATAGTCGCCTGCTGTGACACTCTATAAGCTTAACGCCGACCGGGTGACCAGTTTTACATCGTCATCCCTATGTGGGATGCACATTTTTTTTTTTTTTTTGAAGTCCTACCCTGTTTTTTGCTAAAATCCGCAGTATAGCTCGGTCATAAATATGGCTTAATAGTTGAACGCGGTTTCCGGGACCTCTCCACGGGTGATCCTCATCCACATGTTGGCACTTTGTGTCATCGGGTGTTGATCGCCTGTGTGATGTCCTGGTGGGGTAAAGGTACTACTACTACTACTACTACTACTACTACTACTACTACTAATACTACTACTACTACTACTACTACTACTACTACTACTACTACTACTACTACTACTACTACTACTACTACTACTACTACTACTACTACTACTACTACTACTACTACTACTACTACTACTACTACTACTACTACTACTACTACGGTTGATTAACTCCTTGTGGTCCGGATTCACGCCCGGGGGTACGCAGAAAAGCCACATTTCTCCCTATCACGGTATCTATCACGAAATCAAGGCCGAAGGGTTGTGTCATAGTACCGAGCCAAAGGGTTAACAACATGGTTACTGGTTATAAAAACAAAAACGTCATGGAAAAATGTTGTCTTTAGCTTACTTGATTCTCTGTATGGCTTCCAGGGCCCCATTTAGGTGTGGGGGAGGGAGAAAAGATCTACTGCCTCCTAACAAACATGTCGTAAAAGGCGATTAATTGTGGATTTTTTTTTTTTTTTTGTCTTCAAAGTTGGAGTGCATCCGCCTTTAAGGCGAAGCGTCAGCAGTTTAATTTACAAATATGCTGGACCTGTAAAACAGATGCCCAGAAGTGGCTGAACAACTAAAACTTCCCTCCGGAGTTTGCATCAGGTAAATCGAAAAAGAGAAAGACGATTTTTAGGAGCGGATGTCGAGCGGTTTGAAGAACGAATGGCTCTCTTTCAGGAAAACCAAGTTCTAATCTTTCATAACATGTTGGATTGTGTGTGTGTGAGTGTTCGTGGAGGAAAGGGGAGCGGGGGGGCCAGTTCTTAATCTTCAGGCTCAAGACCCCCCTGTCCTATGTTTGTGTTTATTCACCGGATCCACACCATGGCACGCGGGTGTAACCCATAAGTACTCCGTTCTTCTTCTTTCGTTCGCATGAAATAAATTGTCTATATCTGCAAAGCTGTCTCTAGTATGAATTTCACTGTCTTTTGTAATTCACTAAGCGGCCCGTAAAGTTTGACTTCCACAAGTGTCGCTTTTGGCCAAAGGTTTTGCCTGAAAGCGTTGAATCTGGGACAGTCTTGAAGGATGTGATCTGTTGTTTCAGGTGCCAGTCCACAAGTACACATGGCTGATTGGCCAATCTTAAATTTGTTGTACATGTGGGAGCGAAGTCGATTGTGCCCTGTTCTAAGGCGAAGGATAATGACTTGCTCTGGTCTGTCCATAATATGGTAATCATCTTGTGCCAGTTTCGGTGGCATTCTGATTGATTTGATCATTCTCTTCTTCTGTTGATAAGAGACTGGTATGTTAGGTTGTTCTTCAGTTGCACCTTCCTTAGCTAGTTTATCAGCTTTTTCGTTTCCGGGAACTCCACAGTGGGAAGGTATCCACTGCATTACTAATTTACAGCGGTTGCCTAGTTCGGATAATAGTGTCCGTATGCTTGGTAATTTTCCAGACTGGAGTGACTGAAGTACTGCTTTTGCATCTGTCAGGAATACCACTGGTTGTGAAAAATACCCTGTATTTAGTAGTTTCTCTACCGCTATCTTGATGGCTTGAACTTCTGCATCATAGTTGTGACAGTGCTTTCCCGTTTGGTAATTTGGCTGTATCCCTGGTATTATTAGGATACTCAATGTACACTCCCGCACCTCCGTTTCTGACTGCGCTTTCTGCTGACCCATCTGTGTAAACACTGACCCAAAGGTTCTGCGGGTATTCATCATCAAGTAGACTGAGGGTGGCTGTTTTGCGCTGCACACTGTTTTGTTCTTCCTTGTCAAATACCCCTTTCACTTCAGTCTTGATGTGTATTGGAAACTTATACTCCTCTCTCCAGGGGGTCCGTTCTGGGACAGCATTTAAGGATCTATCAGTTGCAGGTAAATCAGTGGTTTGTCTGCCGAGCCGTTTGGCCTGGTGGATAAAACTACTTCTCTTTAGTCGTCCCAAAGCTAAATTTTTGAATCTTTCATTCATAGGGTGACTGGGCATACTAAGAAACTTTTCTGCTTGTAAAAGCATCTTGGTGTCTCTGCGTTCACTCAGTGCTTGGGTCATCAGCATTTTCTCCATCACAGCTATAGGTGTTGATTTCATACTGCCTGTGGTAACTCTGAGTGCTTGATTTTGCACTTTGTCTAATTCTTGCAATGTGGTTTTTGATGCCGAGCTCCACGCTGTTGATCCGTATTCAAGATGTGGTCGAACACTTTGTTGGTAAACTTTTCTAAGTATTTTCCCGCTAGCACCCCATGTGGTACCACTTAGTTTTCTCAGAATGGCTACCCTCCTTCTGGCTTTGGTTGCTGCCTTGTTGATGTGTTTTCTCCATGTTAATCTATCATCAAGCGTTACGCCGAGGTATGTGGGCTCCTTATCCTCTCTCAGGGGTACTCCATTTATATGCATGACACCTGATTTTTGTTTAGGAGAAAGGGTAAAGAGGGTGGTGCTGCATTTGCCTATGTTGATGCTGACACACCATTTGTTGGCCCAATCAGCCATTGCATCTATGGCTCTTTGTAGCAGCCTGGTGGCCACTGTCGCATTTTCATTTGTACACCAGAGTACCAAGTCACGTTCTTCTTCTAACTCAAGCCTTTGTGCAAAGAATCTCCCAAAATACTTTGGGTAGATTTTAAACTCTAAATTTTGCTCGGGCAGCGCCTTTAGTCTACTTTTTTCCATTTCCCACTGCCAAGAGATTTTTCTTTTTTCGCTTGCAACAATACACACGGGCATCCCCTCTTACTGCCCATAGACCAGAGAAAATTACTAGAAATCCACGTGAAAAATTTTCAGCCTTCACCAGGGTTTTAACCCAGGGCCTCCAGCACTCGAAGCAGAGGCTATACCTTGAGACCATTCAGCCCCTGTTCTAGACTGTCCTATAAAGTGGTACATATAGACAGTGAAAGGACATTTACCCCGCTTTCAAGTATACTGAGCATATAGTGCTAGATATATACTTTTTAGACCAACATTACGCCGGTCGCCTTTACCTCCCATCTCTTTACTTGGTACTTTTTCAAATTCTAGGTCGATATGGAAAAAGTCTGGTTTCGTTCAGACTTGAACCCACGACCTTCGGAGCCAGGGGTGAGCTATACCGCGTTTAGTGAAGACAATTTTTTTTTTAATTGTTGTGTTTTAAATATTATTGTTAAACAGTTAACATTTTAAATACACCTCCCATCTGCTGCCGTGAGGGTACCTCGGGTACTGAAACGTGTCAACTTATTTCGAGTGGTATCAACTTTAACCTACCGTGTAGGTCGCACGAGGCTATTAAGCAGGTTTTAATTGGGACTGATTAGTTTATCCCGCAGAAAAGTTTATTAACTGCATATTCAGAACAGTCATTAATAATTCCGAAAGAGCTTTGTGAGTTAGTTGAGGATATATGCTCCATTGCTTGTTCTGGATGAAAGATAAAAGCTGTCGAATGTGTCAGTCAGTCTTTGCAGGGGGCATGGAAAGCTGGGGGCCGCGGAAACCCCAGCCCCCGCTCCATCCCCATTAAAAAATGTAATTATTAAACCATCCATCTATCTAACCAGCCATCTTTCCAACCATCTATAGCCGGACCGCAACTATTCGGCCGAATACCGAATAGTCAATAGGTCTACCATTCGGCCCCGAAGCAAATACGAAGCGAATATTCGGTACAGCCCTAGTTTATATTATGCAACCTGTAAGACTTACATCATTTTTGGAATAGGCTTATTATTATATTCTTTAAAACGTTCAAGTAATGTCAGTATAAATTAGAGCACATTCCAGCATGTGTAATTAAGATTTAGATATTGTAAAAAAATTTTTCTCTTTTTTTTTCTTTTCTATATTTCTTTAATTTTTAAATGTGCATTCCTCTTTTTATTATTATTATTATTATTATTATTATTATTATTATTATTATTATTATTATTATTATTATTATTATTATTATTATTATTATTATTATTATTATTATTAACTATTAAATGAGGTACAAATGAAAAATTGTATGAAAGGAGAGAAATGGAAGGGCAGAATGATAGACGGGCCTGCGAGCCCAAATCTTAACCCTTTGAAAATAAAGTTTGTTCGTTCGTTCGTTCGTTCGTTCTATCTATATAACCAGCATCTAACCAACCATCCATTTATCTAACCAACCATCTAACCAACCGTTCATCCATCTATCTAACCAACTGTCTAACCAACCATCCATCTACCCAACCATCCATCTATCTAACCAATCAACCCACCATCCAACCCACCATCCATCCAACCCACCATCCAACCAACTAACCATCTAACCAACGATTCATTTATCCAGCCATCTATCGATCGAACCATTTATCCACTTATCCATCGAACCAATTACCCATGCATCCAAGAATCCATCCATCCGATCACCCATCCCTCCATCCAATCGTTCATGCAACCAAACATCCAACCAACCAACTATCCATTCAGCCATCCATCCATTCATCTATCCAACCAACTTACTATCCATCCATACATCCAACCAACTATCGAGCCATACATCCAAGCATCCATCCATTTATCTATCCAACCAACAATCCATCCATCCATCTATCCAACCATCCATCCAACTATTCATCCAACTATCCATCCAACCAATCAACCATCCATCCAACCAACCATCCAACCAACCAACTATCCATCCATCCATCCATCCAACCAACCATCCATCCAACCAAACATGTAGCCAACCATCGAACCTACCATCCATCCATTCATCTAACCAACAAACCAACCAACCATCCAACCATCCATCCAACCATCCATCCATCCATTCATCCAACCATCCATCCAACCATCCATCCAGCCAACTATCCATCCATACATCCAACCATCCAACCAACCATCCAGCCATCCATCCAACCAACCAGCCATCCATCCAACCATCCATCCATCCATATTTTCTCCATAGAAGTTGCTCTTAAACTGTCTCCTTACTTGACCACTTCCAGTTCGTCCCACTTCTCACCACCACACATACCCGTGCTGATAACCGCGAATGTCGTGTGTTCGATCCTTATACTTCTTTATTTCTTCTGTCTCTTCTGCTTTGTACCTCTAGACCTCGCCGGTTAGCAGATGATCCGTATCCGAGCTAGGGCCCCCTCGGTTGCCCGGAATTCAGTAATGTCGAGAAGTCTCAGGGTAGCAGTTGTATTTTCAGTTTATCTGTTTCTTGACCAGCCGCTACTTCTTGGTGGTTTTTTGTTTGTTTTGTCTATGTTGTAAGCCCTCGTTTGCTGATATCATTTGATTCATTCGTTTCATCCCTATTAGGCCAACGTTTTAGATAAACGTCAGCCAGTGTCTAACATGGTGGCTTGGAAAAGACGGTGATGGAAGGTGCAGTTTGTGGAAGGCGAGGCAGGGGTTGACCACAGCGAGAATAGATACAAGACATAGAGGATGCATTGGCATTGATAGCACATGGGGCCGGAGAACTGGCAGGGAAAAGAGATACTTTCAGGCTTGCCGTGAAGAGAGCGACGTTCTGTAAAGGACTTGCTGATTGATGGTGAGTGTCCAACAAACCAAATGCCAAAGTCTAACAGCGATCCGATGAACCAACCGTAGGCTTGACACATTGGTCGTGAAGGTGGACAGCTAATTTGCTACCGCAGCGACAAATATAACATCAAATCTCACAATAACTGTTGCAAAGTCACTATATCGTCTTGTCCCTGTCCGAGAGTCCGATAAAGTGCAGCAGGGGAAGTTTG
Organism: Candidula unifasciata; assembly: GCA_905116865.2. Lineage (NCBI taxonomy): Eukaryota > Metazoa > Mollusca > Gastropoda > Stylommatophora > Geomitridae > Candidula > Candidula unifasciata. The sequence goes on from CAJHNH020002088.1 coordinate 100,412, forward strand.
AGGCCTGAAGTCATGGGACGAAAGAATCGTCGACGAGGGATCTTTTAACTGATAAACGGTGGGCCCCTGTTGTTCATGCTCCCCTGTGGAGTTTTTCTTATTCTTATTGTTAAATGGCCAACCCATTTCAGTCTTTGTTTTTCAGTGAATTTAACTATAAGTTTAGTTCTTGTAATTTCTCCCTTTCTCACGTGGTGTCGTCTATTTTGTTTACAGTTTTTCTCAAACATCTTTTTTCGCAGGTGGTTGGTTTTCTTTCGTGTTCTTTGATCGATGTCCAATTCTAACACTGGTAGCACAAGGTTGGTATGAAGATGCATACATATGACATCTTTTTATCTCTAGTGGGATAACCGGATGTTTCCCAACTTTGCACGTGACATAAAAAGAAACGATGGCTGGTTGCATGTACGATTGGATGGAGGGATGCGTGATCGGATGGATAGAATGTTGTTTAGATAAATGGCGGATTTCTTGGCTGCATGGACACTTGGTTCGATGGATAAATGGTTCGATCGTAGATGGCTGGATAAATGAATGGTTGGTTAGATAGTTAGTGGGTTGGATAGTGGGTTGGATGCATGGGGGGTTGGATGGTGGGTTGGTTGGTTGGATGGTTAGATAGATAGATGGATGGTTGGTTAGACGGCTGGTTAGATAAATGGATGAATGTTTAGAGGGTTGGTTAGATAGAAGGATGGTTGGATAAATGGTTGGTTAGATAGTTAGTTGGTTGGATAGTGGGTTGGATGCATGGGGGGTTGCATGGTGGGTTGGTTGGTTGGATGGTTAGATAAATAGATGGATGGTTGGTTAGACGGCTGGTTAGATAAATGGATGAATGTTTAGAGGGTTGGTTAGATAGAAGGATGGTTGGATAAATGGTTGGTTAGATATATGAATGGTTGGATAGATGGTTAGTTGGTTGAATGGTGGGTTGGATGCATGGTGGGTTGGATAGTGGGTTGGTTGGTTGGTTGGTTAGATAGATGGATGGTTGGATGGTTCGTTAGACAGTTGGTTATATAAAAGGATGAATGGTTAGAGGGTTGGTTAGATAGATGGATGGTTGGATAAATGGTTGGTTAGATAAATGAATGAATGATTAGAAGGTTGGTTAGATAGATAGATGATTGAACAGAGAAGCACCGTTTTCAGACCTTCCGGCGTATTTGGCATGTTGGGCTAGTCCGATATTATATAAACAAACTGGCACTCGGCTGGGGATGTGGTCAACATAATATTAGCCGCCTTTACTTCCCAGGACTGTCCCTGATACCCATTTAAGGCTGGATCTCCCTGGTAGCCAGTGTCATTTTTGTTTAAAGTCCGGCTCCCTCAGGTCCTGAATCTACGATCTTCGTATCCGCAAGCGAGCGTCTAGCCACTACACCACGGCGGCTCCAGAGACACCAGAATTGCAGGCAGTCTCCGTGACGTAGTTAGCACACCGCCTGCCTCGCGCGCTGAAGATCGTGGGTTCGTGTCACGGATTACGTCACGTTCAAGAGTGCATTTTTTTAACTTGAGACTCTGTGGTATTGTCGCTGGTGCTATGGAGCTCGTGCTTTGTGAAACGCTCTCGTGAGGTGGCTAGTGTTTTTCAGTGAGAGAGAGAGAGAGAGAGAGAGAGAGAGAGAGAGAGAGAGAGAGAGAGAGAGAGAGAGAGAGAGAGAGAGAGAGAGAGAGAGAGACGAAGCCATGAAGATAACCCGGTGCCGTGAAGTGGATCGCCTCGGCTTTAACTTTCACATATTTCTGACTTTATTTACTGTCCCATATTATGCTCGCACTTCAGTTCTTAAAATTGTTTTAACAGCCTATCCCCTCCTCCCCCACTACTTCTCCGCTTTTTATATCCCATACCACTTCTGGCCGTCCGCTTATTTAATCCGCCTACAGCTTCAGTTCAGTTAGCAACCACCCAAGAACAGTTACCACACAGTTGTGTAAGTATCTAACATTTCACGCAGTCTGAAAGTTAGTTGTGTATCCTTTACAGGACGTTCCAAAACTAACCACAGTATTTTTCGGCTGTTTCTGTTTTTCTAAGAAAAGTTTACGTCAAGTGGTTTGCCACTACTTCTTCTCGGTACCACTGTCGAGCCCAACGCAAGACATACCGTCCGCAGCTGAAATCGAACCAGGCACCCCAGCATTACAAAGCTCATTTACAACGCCTATGCCACTGACGCCGACTTATATCTACTCGTTTCAAATCTATCCAAGTTGTCGCTTCTATCAACAACTTCCACAGTTGAGTAAGTATTGTACATTTCACTCAGTCTACTTGTTTCAAGTTTAAGCCAGTTATTTCACGTAATATAGTTAGACTATCCTGTAGTTGTTTTCGTACTATTTATTTAAAAAGTTGTTTCAATGCAGGAGCAACCTGATCACCTAGGATCTGTCCAGTGTGTCTTAAGGGTCACTAGAGGAAACATATTTTGTTTTTACTTACAATTTTAGACCAATTATTTTATAATGGTCATTTGTAGTGATGTATGTTGATATATTTGTAGACTTAAAGTGTTTAAAAAAAAACATGGTTGCTATGGTAACAGCCGCCATTTTGATGAAAAAACAACATGTACTGAGGCAGCTAAAATTTCAAAAACAAACTGAGGTATTGAGAAACAGATGATTGATTCATGAACTTTAAACCTATGTTTAGGGTCAGGTCTAGTTTATTTACTTCAAAGATTTTTCTAAATATTTTGTTTAGAATAATTAAATTTAGGTATGTTGAAAAAAATACAAAAATGTCGCTTTTTAATATAATAGTCAATTTATTTTTTAAAATTACTTAATAAACTGTAATTTCAAATAAACCTGACCTTATAATATTGTGTTAGGAGTATCCACACAAAATTACACGTCTCTAGTTGGTATATTAGCTGAGATTTTAGGAGATCGCACACACAACAAACAGAAAAATTGAATTGTTAGAAAAGTGATTTTTAAACTTTTTTTTAAATCCTAAAAAAGTGCATGGGTTGTTTGGTGTCTTTAGTATTAACTTTTCAATGCTAAATTGTTTACCAATGACAGAAATTTTGTGTGTAATCTATTCTACGAATGCCGAACATTACAAAAATGAACATATTGAAAAAGTGATATTTTTGTCATAAATTGGAGAGAAAAAAAAAATGCCGTGTATTCTCACAACTAATACTGTATTAGGTACAACGACATCAAACATGTTTCCAAACAGAGATGTTTAAACTGGGGGCCTGGGGCCGCAAGGATATTTCGGGGGGGGGGGGGGGTGAAGCAATTTTGAAAGTGAATTTTTTTGTTCTTGTGATAATTCGTTATAATTATACTTACATTTGGTTTAGTTTAGTTATAAAGAATATTTTTGTACAAATAATTTTATTAAACAGAACAAGCAAGTACATTTTTGTTTGATTAAGAAGTTCATACGTCTAACGTTAAAAAATCTAATTAATATGATAATATTTAGCATTTAATTATAGATTAATAACACATATTCTTACCAAAACGTAGCTCCATACTTTCTGTTTCGTTTGTTAGGGAATCTATTTTCATTCTAATTTTAATAACATTTGGTTTTGCTGGGGCCGGGGGGGGGGGGGGGGGGGGGGCGGGCGTGGTGGGGTCTTGCCGTATACTCAAGGGGGCGTGGGGGTCTTGTATACTCATTGAGGGCGTGGGGAGTCTTCATAAAATACACAGTGTGCTTTATAGTATTGAAAGATTTTTTTTTTCGAATTCACTTTACGCAGCGGTATGAGGCACCATTCTGGAAATCATTTTTGTTTCCTCTACTACTGTAATAGACACTTTGTGGTAAGCGCTGGCACCTGTTTCTCCTAGAAAGAAAAGCCCTAGTTTGTTTTTTAAACATAATTTTCTCTTTCACATTGTCTTCACTTGTTTCAAGTGTATTATATAGCTGATGAAGGCTTTTTCGATGTAACATCCTCCCGTTGTTTTGACGCATTGTATCGCATGTGCCACTAACCTTTCACACCTTGTGTTTTTCCCGACCTCTTTTTTTAGAATATTCAACCAAATCGTTTTCGGCTCCCTGGGCGGTTTCTCTGCAATTTCCGTTTCCTCAAAAACGAAACGTCAATACATAGCAACTACTGTACGGAAACCACACAGCGCAAAAAAAAAAGGTGTGTCGTATGGGTAAGATCAATACCGCGTTCACTGCCAACTGTTTTCTGTCCAAAATGTTTCGCCGGGTTTTTCCCTGACAGTTCGCGCCGTCACTAAACTTGTACATGCCAGCATAGTGTTCCTGTTCTGTGGGAGTGATTTTTGGTGGTGACACGTGATCGTGGCAGACAGATTTGTGTATGCCGTTGTGTGCACTGCACAATCAATTCAAAGACACGTTTGTTGATGAAATATTGTTTTTATTTATTTCTTAACCCCTCTCCCCCTCCCCAACCCCACCCCTGCTTTTTTTTCAATTTGGTTTATGAAAGGTGACGTTAAAATCAAATTAAACTTTAGAACTTTTTTTTCTTTTATCCATTCTCTCTCTCTCTCTCTCTCTCTCTCTCTCTCTCTCTCTCTCTCTCTCTCTCCCTCTCTCTCCCCCTCTCCCCTTCCCACCCTTTTTATACAAATGCAACGTTAATATTCAATGATTAAAACCTTAGTAAGAATCTCTTTCTTGCTGTTTCTCTGCCATCCTTTCTGTCGGTGTAGGTGTATTTTTATTTAAACTGTGGTGCTCGCATTTACTTCCAGTATGTGTTTCTCTATACCCGTCTGCTTGCATATTTACCCACTAACAACCTGTTAGTTTTGGGTGTTCGTCCACCTCTGGAGGTCAGTCTTGTTCCAGAACCTGAGTGTTGCATGCACATCCGTTTCACAGTGTGGGCTTATTTTATGCAGTCTCTTGATTTTTTGTTTATGCCTTTGAGGCAGATGTAATCCAATTTCGAAGGCAGCCCCCTCCCCCGCCCAATTAGTCGACTCTTACGACATGCTTGTTTTGAAGGCAGTGGGTCCGTTCTTGTCTCTCTCCCCCCCCCCCCCCCAGTGGGGCTCTGAAACCCACACGGGGAGCCATTCTGTCGAGAGAGCCGAAGCCATACTGGCAAATCCGTGTGCAATGAAATCGATCCCCTCAACTTTGGACTTTACCTAATCTAGCAATACTTTACGTTTTGTTGAAAATTATTTCACGCTTGTCTTAGGATATTATCTTATTTATTCTTGTTTCTACAGGGTGTTTGTAAAGTCCCCCTTCGCTTTGTATGCAAAACAAATTTGAACCTAAATAAAACAAATAAAGTACATGAATTCATAAAAAATTACTCCACAGTCAATCGTGAAGCAAGGTGCTGTGAATGACTGTCGTCTGCTGGAGTAATTCTTTACACAGAATGAGGTTATCAAAGTTGGATTTGGAGGGATGGGGGGTGGGTTAACATGTGCTTCCAAATGGCAGTCGATACACACGGATGATATTTGACGAATAAAGAGACGTGTACAGACATGCCCTGAAGGCCGTGGTGGACATTTCCAAGACCTTGCATGTTGAATGTTGAATTAAGAATCCACATCACAGACGTCATGTGGTTTTTTAAACTGGTTTTGCATTCGAAGTGTAGTGAGACTTTAATAACACCCTGTAGTTGCATCATTGATACTTTGTGTCATATGCTGATGAAGGTTTTCTAGCCGCAAGTTTTTTGTTTTGTTCTAGATTGTGGTATCGTGAAACATGTAGGTTTGATATATTTTTTTCAAAAGTTTGGCCATGGTTAAATATTCCACAGGAAGGCTTGAAGAGTAAGGACGTCCCACGATTAAGATCATTTTTCCCGTGCATGCTGTCAGAGATTTGACTGACCACCACCCAACGCCATGAATTCTACCAATGGCATTCATCCAGCTATAGAAAGGGCGTGGTCTGCCGCGGTGATGGACAGCGACCCTATTCCCAAGAACCTGCCCAAAGTAAAGGGCTACGACTTCAACGAAGGGGTACAATATGATAAAATATTTGCCACATTGTCAACTATGGGATTTCAGGTTGGTATATGTCTTTGTTGCGTATGTCTGTTTCAGTTACTTCTTCTGCTCCCCTCATCCCTCGTTGAGCAACGATCCTCGAGCTCTTCCTCCTTTTCTTCGCGTTCACCAGCTGTAAACTCCCACATACAAGTTATGGTTGTTCGTCCACTTCTGGCTTTGGTTTTGTTCCAGAACTTGAGCTTTGCGCGCACATCCTTTTCACAGGCTTATTTGTATGCAGACTGTTAGTTCCTCGTGCAGATGCACGTCGACTTGAAACAGTTGTCTTCTACGGTTCACGAGTGCAATTTTCACGCAGACCCCTTGGGATCGATGCCGGAGCTAAGGAGTTTATGCTTCGTGTGACGCTCTCGGCAGGCTGCTAACCGTTATGCTGAAAGAGACTGAGCCACCTAGAATAAAACCCACTGCAATGATATATGAGTCCTGGGGCTCTGGCGCCCCTTCTTTAAGTATGACTCTCAGTTCCGCTAAGAGGCTCACTTGATCCAGGAGAGCATTCGCTAAGCCCACAATGCCATAACGTCGTTCGCAGCCCAGTGTGGCCGGCAGGGGCGTCAGCTGACAGACAATATTTGGGGAGGGGGGGGGAGAGAAGGGGGCGCTCAGCTCTTAATAATTTCATAGGGAGCTCGAGGATAAACCCTGTTGAAGTGCGCAGTAACTAGTGCTGTTGCTTCATGCTGAATGACAAATAAATATAAAATAGAATAATATAAAATGTATAGACAGGTATTTAAACAACAATTGAAAAGACAACGTCTATACAAGGGGAAGGGACAGCATATAGCATCCTTCCAAATTAGTCAGTGTGGGATCTGAGAATCCGGATACCGTGAGGGACCCCCCCCCCCTTTCCAACAACTGGGAGCCTCAAGATGTCTAGCCCCTATGTTCCGGCACCTCTGACAGCAACAGCAGCATTCAGTCAAACACCTTCCTCATTACCCCACACACCCGCAAGTTCTAGCAGTAAAATCTACGAAACGCCCCTGATGTGAATCTTTTTTGTGTGACTCGCAATTTACCAAAAAAAATTGCTATCACATTTACATTAGA
>CAJHNH020002088.1:115000-125814 GCA_905116865.2 Candidula unifasciata
AACCACGGCCATCTTTAGCTATAAATCTAGAGTTGGCGGTGATGAAACCGACCACACAAAAAAAGAAACCGAAGAAGAGCTACTTAGAAAAATAATGTCGCGTAAAAGTTTGATCTTAATGAATGTATATCTAATTAATTGTATGGACAGAGAGGTAGCACTGATTGCCTAATGCCGGTCCCAAGCCCGGATGTAAAAAAGGAGAGGGTTGGACGTAAAGCCAGCCCTTCCCCTGCCTTGTTAAAGAAACAGTATGCTACTAAAACTGGTCGAACATATACTGAAAAAGGAAACAAGTGGATCGAGGAGGCGTGAAGTTCAAGAGAATCCTAAAGTGAACATTGACGAGAGTGGCCTAAATGTTGGACTGGAGCCCATTCATGGTATGGAAACAGTTGTACAGGAATGAACAGCAAATGGGTGACCAGACTGTTACCCTTACGCAACGTCAAATGACATAAAAGGGTGATGATGGGATGTATCCACGTATGGGTTCTGAGGACCGAGTTTGGTAGACATGCTAAAATTAAAAACATGGCAAAAAAATGTACGTACACACACACACACACACACACACACACACACACACCTCTTCTTGTTCTTGTTCTTGTTCTTCTTGTTCTTGTTCTTCTTCTTCTTCTTCTTCTTCTTCTTCTTCTTCTTCTTCTTCTTCTTCTGCTTCAGCGTTCAAAGTCTTTAAGGTTCATTGCTACAGATATCACCTGCCTCTACTCAACTCTCTGGTTTGCCTTCTTCCAGTTGGTGACACCAAGTTTTTGCAGGTCTGTCTAGACGTTATCTCTCCATAGTCTTCTTGGTCTGCCTCTCGGTCTACTACCATTCAGCTCCCTTGTGGATAGTTTTTACCTCCCTGTTATTTGACATTCTCTCAGTATGTCCTAGCCATTTCAGTTTGTTAGATCTCGTGATACCAGTGACTAATGTGATCTGTTTAATTTAATTATTTATATCCACACACACACACACACACACACACACACACACACACACACACACACACACACGTGTGTGTGTGAGGGTTTAAATAAATTAAATTTAACGTATGCATCCTCTTTAATTTTTTGTATTGTTTTTTATCTTACTTTGTAATCATCTTACAGTTAATCATCGCAGGTAAGAGGTAGATGCAATTTACTTCTTTGACTAATTGCTTAGCTTGTGTTAATGTCATATCGCGATTCTGTGGTGTCTCTTTTACTCCCTCAACCCATCTCTTTCTTGGTCAACCTCTTGTCTCGTAGCCGGATGTTCTCATGTAGTATGCTCTATCTGTGGACTTATTTTGTTCCATTCGGACCAAATGACCAAACCATTCTATTCTTTCATCTTCTGTAAAATAATTTACGGAAACTGTGCCTATCACTGCCATTAGTTTATCGTTTGTGACTGTTTCTTCTTGTTTTGCCGCCACATTTCTTACACATTCCATCTGTCATGTTGCAGTTTTGCATTTATGTTCTATCTAGGACTGCCCATAAATGGCATTTTGATAGCACAACGTTTTTACAAATAGCTCATTGAAAGCACAACGTTTTTACAAATAGCGCATTGATAGCACAACATTTTTACAAATAGCCGGTGATAGCACAAAGTTTTTACACATAGCGCATTAACAGCACAAAGTTTTTACAAATAGCTCATTGACGGCGTAATAATTTAATTTTAATATGCTCAAACTTAATGACCGATTCTAATCCCGCAGGCTACAAATTTGGGTCTGGCGATAGAGGCAGTCAACGACATGCTTGACTGCAAGTTGCGAACGATTCCCAAGCTGGAGAAAGGTTCCTTCCATAAGGCGTTTATCTCCGAGGGTCGCAGAACAAGCAACTGTACCATAATGCTCGGGTACACATCCAACATGGTGTCATCTGGTAACAGGGAAGTGCTCAAATATCTGGCAGAGCATAATATGGTAAGCTGGTCGTTTTGTGAATAAAGTCAGGGCCGTCTCAACGCATGGGCCAGCTGGACATTTTCCCGGGGCCTCAAGGGTATAGGGCCCCTAGTCTGTGTATGTCATCATCATCAGTGCCTTGCCAGTTGGCGTAGGCGTTCATGCATCGCCACAGATCTCAGTCTTTGATATTCTGGATAATTTCCAATGATAATAATTCCTCCATGCCACTGTCTTAAGCCATGCACCATTATTATTTTTGATGATGATGATGATGGGACAAAAGTCGTCCCTTTGTGGAATGCAATTTTTCGTTATTCGAAGCCCCACCCTGGCCTTTTGCCGGGGGACCCTGAATAAAGCTGGGCCACAAATGTGGTCATAACGGCAGAAAGGGGTTTCTTGGACCTCTCCACGGGTGATCCTCATCCACATGGTGGCACTTTGTGTCACCTGGTGTTTATCGCTTGTGTGATGTCCTGGTGGGGTACAACAAACAAGCAAGCACGCATTTCTCTTCATCTGCCTCTGCCTTTTCTACCAGTGATCTTTCCAGTCGTCACGACATTTTCCAGTGCTCCTTTTCTCATTACATGACCAAAGAACTTCGTCTCCTTCCCATTGTTTTACATTATGTTATACTTTTATTAGCCATTTCCAGGCAATCATGAGATGTCTCTGAATATGATGGTTCTCCAATCGTTCATCCTTTCCTTTTCCTTTTCCACATCCTGCTCTTCTTTTTCTTTTCCTTAAACGCCTTCTTCATCCTCTATCGCATACTGTTCTTTTTCTTCTTTCATGTTCTGCTCTCTCTCTCTCTCTCTCTCTCTCTCTCTCTCTCTCTCTCTCTCTCTCTCTCTCTCTATCTCTGCCCCAGTCTCTGTCTCTCTCTCTCTTTTCTACCTCCTCCTCTACATCATCATCATCATCATTCCTATCATCACCACCAACTTCAAAATCAACATCACCACCACCATCATCAACTTTGTAAACATCATCACCATCATAATCTCGTCTTCTACTACTAGTACTGCTGCTGCTTCTGCTGCTGCTGCTTCTGCTGCTGCTGCTGCTGCTGCTGCTGCTACTACTACTACTACTACTACTACTACTACTACTACTACTACTACTACTACTACTACTACTACTACTACTACTACTACTACTAGTACTAATACTACTACTACTAATACTACTACTAATACTACTACTAATACTACTACTACTACTAATAATAATACTACTACTACTAATACTACTACTACTACTACTACTACTACTACTACTACTACTACTACTACTACTACTACTACTACTAATACTACTACTAATACTACTACTACTACTAATACTACTACCACTACTAATACTACTACTACTAATACTACTACTACTACTACTACTACTACTACTACTACTACTACTACTACTACTACTACTACTACTACTACTACTACTATTACTACTACTACTACTACTACTACTACTACTACTACTACTACTACTACTACTACTACTACTACTACTACTACTACTACTACTACTACTACTACTACTACTACTACTACTACTAATACTTCTACTACTACTAATACTACTACTACTAACACTACTAATACTACTACTACTACTACTACTACTACTACTACTACTACTACTACTACTACTACTACTACTACTACTACTACTGCTACTGCTGCTGCTGCTGCTTCTGCTGTTGCTGCTGCTACTACTACTACTACTAATACTTCTACTAATACTACTACTAATACTACTACTACTAATACTACTACTAATACTACTACTAATACTACTACTACTAATACTAATAATAGTAATAATAATACAACTGCTGCTGCTCCTACTACTACTACTTTCTCCTCCTTGTTTCCCTCTTTCTTATCTTCCCTCCAACCTTCATTTCCTTTTCCTTCCCCCTCCTCCTTCTCCCCCTTCTTCTCGGAAATATACACGTGAATGTATTGAAAGAATGCAGCATTCAGTGGCAGCTGTATCAGGTGTACTTATATTGCAGGTGGACTGTATCGTCACCACTGGTGGGGGTGTGGAGGAGGATTTAATCAAATGTCTCCATTCTTTCTACATCGGCGACTTTTCATTGCAGGTATGCTGCAGTTGTTATAGTAGTGTGTCCTTGCATGTGCGTGTGTCCTAGCGTGTGTTTGTGTAGTAATGCATTTGTCGTTGTGTGTGTGTTGAAAGTATGCACCTGAGTGTGCGATTGAGTATGTGTGTGTGTGTGTGTTTTGTATGTGTGACATTGTGTGTGTTTCTTGTATGCGTTTATGTCTCGTATGTGTGTAATTGTGTGTATGTCTTGTATGGGCGTTTTTGTGTGTGTAGTATGTGTGTGTGTGTGTGTGTGTATGTGATTTGTATGTTTGTCAACATTGTTTTATTTCTTTCTAACTTTCTCTCCATATTGCCCCACCCATTGCAGTCAGTTAGATCCTTACACACACACACATACACACACACGCGCGCGCACACACACACATACACACACACATGGCTCCGGGCAGCTGTAGCGGTTTATGGTGTCCTAATTATAACTTTTTCGGAGACTGACTATGGTGTCTGGGATTTACCTCAACGGCTTGCCCACGGGAGAAAGGGTGGCTACCAGGTACAGTCCTTGGAAGTAAAGGCGGTGGCGTGATGCTGATATCTCCTCGATGTGTACGCCGGATAACTGGAGCCGCGAGGTTTCAGGATAACAGGGCAATGTCTGGCCTGGAAGGAGACGGGAACAAACAAGGTCAGACCCCCCCCCCCTTTCTCCCCCCCACGCGACGGACCTAGCAAGCCGGCAGCGGTTTAATAGTTGATTGCTACTACACAAGAAGTATTGAATACACATAGGACGAACGTCTGAAAGGAAGACCAAGAGAGACAAGGATAAATATTGTGCCTGAAACCTGTAGAAAAGATGAACGGATCTATCCCAAGTCACCCGAGAGGCGCACCACAAATACAGAAGACCACGACACTGGGCTGCAACCTGGTATCAGTAAGATGACAAAAGAAGAGGAAGATGATATTGATAACTGGCGTTACGTGCTCGACGAGACGTAAACGGATTTTTAATAAATAGTAAACAATAATAAATAGTTAACCATAATAAATAGTAAACAATAATAAATAGTTAACCATAATAAATAGTTAACCATAATAAATAAACCATAATAAATAGTTAACCATAATAAATAGTTAACCATAATAAATAGTTAACCATAATAAATAACCATAATAAATAAATAGTTTAATAAATAGTTAACATAATAAATAGTTAACCATAATAAATAGTTAACCATAATAAATAGTAACCATAATAAATAGTAACCATAATAATAAATAATAAATAGTTAACCATAATAAATAGTAAACAATAATAAATAGTTAAACAATAATAAATAGTTAACCATAATAAATAGTTAACCATAATAAATAGTTAACCATAATAAATAGTTAACAATAATAAATAGTAAACAATAATAAATAGTTAACAATAATAAATAGTAAACAATAATAAATAGTAAACAATAATTAATAGTTAACCATAATAAATAGTTAACCATAATAAATAGTTAACCATAATAAATAGTTAACCATAATAAATAGTTAACCATAATAAATAGTAAACAATAATAAATAGTTAACCATAATAAATAGTTAACCATAATAAATAGTTAACCATAATAAATAGTTAACCATAATAAATAGTTAACCATAATAAATAGTTAACATAATAAATAAATAAATAGTTAAACATAATAAATAGTTAACCAATAATAAATAGTAAACAATAATAAATAGTTAACCATAATAAATAGTTAACCATAATAAATAGTTAACCATAATAAATAGTTAACCATAATAAATAGTAAACAATAATAAATAGTAAACAATAATAAATAGTAAACAATAATAAATAGTTAACCATAATAAATAGTTAACCATAATAAATAGTTAACCATAATAAATAGTTAACCATAATAAATAGTTAACCATAATAAATAGTTAACCATAATAAATAGTTAACCATAATAAATAGTAAACAATAATAAATAGTTAACCATAATAAATAGTTAACAATAATAAATAGTAACCATAATAAATAGTAAACATAATATAAAGTTAACCATAATAAATAGTTAACCATAATAAATAGTTAACCATAATAAATAGTTAACCATAATAAATAGTTAACCATAATAAATAGTTAACCATAATAAATAGTAAACAATAATAAATAGTAAACAATAATAAATAGTAAACAATAATAAATAGTTAACCATAATAAATAGTTAACCATAATAAATAGTTAACCATAATAAATAGTTAACCATAATAAATAGTTAACAATAATAAATAGTAAACAATAATAAATAGTTAACCATAATAAATAGTTAACCATAATAAATAGTTAACCATAATAAATAGTAAACCATAATAAATAGTTAACCATAATAAATAGTTAACCATAATAAATAGTTAACCATAATAAATAGTTAACCATAATAAATAGTTAACCATAATAAATAGTTAACAATAATAAATAGTAAACAATAATAAATAGTAAACAATAATAAATAGTAAACAATAATAAATAGTTAACCATAACCATAATAAATAATAAATAGTTAACCATAATAAATAGTTAACCATAATAAATAGTTAACCATAATAAATAGTAATAAATAATTAACCATAATAAATAGTTAACCATAATAAATAGTTAACCATAATAAATAGTTAAACCATAATAAATAGTAAACCATAATAAATAACCATAATAAATAGTTAACCATAATAAATAGTTAACCATAATAAATAGTTAACCATAATAAATAGTTAACCATAATAAATAGTTAACCATAATAAATAGTTAAACAATAATAAATAGTTAACCATAATATAATAGTTAACCATAATAAATAGTTAACCATAATAAATAGTTAAACATAATAAATAGTTAACAATAATAAATAGTTAACCATATAAATAGTTAACCATAATAAATAGTTAACCATAATAAATAGTTAACCATAATAAATAGTTATAAATAATAAATAACCATAATAAATAGTTAACAATAATAAATAGTTAACATAATAAATAGTTAACCATAATAAATATAATAAATAAATAGTAAACAATAATAAATATAAATAGTTAACCATAATAAATAGTTAACCATAATAAATAGTTAACCATAATAAATAGTTAACCATAATAAATAGTTAACCATAATAAATAGTAAAACCATAATAAATAGTTAACCATAATAAATAGTTAACCATAATAAATAGTTAACCATAATATAATAGTTAACCATAATAAATAGTTAATAATAAATAGTTAACCATAATAAATAGTTAACCATAATAAATAGTAAACAATAATAAATAGTTAACCATAATAAATAGTTAACCATAATAAATAGTTAACCATAATAAATAGTTAACCATAATAAATAGTTAACCATAATAAATAGTTAACCATAATAAATAGTTAACCATAATAAATAGTTAACCATAATAAATAGTTAACCATAATAAATAGTTAACCATAATAAATAGTTAACCATAATAAATAGTTAACCATAATAAATAGTTAACCATAATAAATAGTTAACCATAATAAATAGTTAACCATAATAAATAGTTAACCATAATAATAAATAGTTAACCATAATAAATAGTTAACCATAATAAATAGTTAACCATAATAAATAGTTAACCATAATAAATAGTTAACCATAATAAATAGTTAACCATAATAAATAGTTAACCATAATAAATAGTTAACCATAATAAATAGTTAACCATAATAAATAGTAAACAATAATAAATAGTAAACAATAATTAATAGTTAACCATAATAAATAGTTAACCATAATAAATAGTTAACCATAATAAATAGTTAACCATAATAAATAGTTAACCATAATAAATAGTTAACCATAATAAATAGTAAACAATAATAAATAGTTAACCATAATAAATAGTTAACCATAATAAATAGTTAACCATAATAAATAGTTAACCATAATAAATAGTTAACCATAATAAATAGTAAACAATAATAAATAGTTAACCATAATAAATAGTTAACCATAATAAATAGTTAACCATAATAAATAGTAAACAATAATAAATAGTAAACAATAATAAATAGTTAACCATAATAAATAGTTAACCATAATAAATAGTTAACCATAATAAATAGTTAACAATAATAAATAGTAAACCATAATAAATAGTTAACCATAATAAATAGTAAACAATAATAAATAGTAAACAATAATTAATAGTTAACCATAATAAAAGTAGTAACAGACAAAATAGGAAACTTGATCGCGCCAAACTCTGGCTACAGTAAACTCCACGCTTGGCTCAGTCCTATACTGGACGCCATGTCAGATGAACAGAAGAATGTGAGTATCTACTGAATTCTTTCTTTCTTTTCTTTTTTTATCTTCATTCTTTAAAAAAAAAAAATTGTTTAATAATTCTTAAACTTAAGGTATCTTTCATTTCCTCTTTGTTATTGTGTTGCTAATATCTTTTTCGTTATTAAATGTATGAATTTTCTTTTCATCTCACATGTTCAATTGTTTCTCTTTTCTGAATGTGCTCATTTCATAAGTTTTTCTATATTGCGTTCTTTCGTTCAAAGTCTTTTTTCTTTCCTTTCCGTGTGCCTGTCTGCCAGAGTGTTGCTTGTATGTGTTTCTGTCAACACATCTAACTACTTCTCTACCAACTTCTCGCCTAACCTCTCTACCAACCTCTCTACCAACCTCTCTACCAACCGCTCTACCAACCGCTCTACCAACCTCTCTACCAACCTTTCTACCTACCTCTCTACCAACCTCTCTACCAACATCTCTACCAACCTTTCTACCTACCTCTCTACCAACCTCTCTACCAACATCTTTATCAACATCTTTACCAACCTCTACCAACCTCTCTACCAACCTCTCTACCAACCTCTCTACCAACCTCTCTACCAACATCTTTATCAACCTCTCTACCAACCTCTCTACCAACCTCTCTACCAACCTCTCTACCAACCTCTTTACCAACCTCTCTACCTACCTAGCCAGCTAACATCCTGCCTGCGTGTTCGTATGCCTGCCTGCCTGCTTGTAATCTTCTCTGGATATTGGCTTATACAAAGATTTATCAAAGATAAACCAAATGTGAGTGTCAGCAATGAAACAAATAATCTAAGTCGGTGTTCCTCAGAGAAAAAAATGGAAAATATCTTATGCAATAGATCGCTGTCATTTAATGTCAGAAAGAGGGTGCTAAAATGTTACATAGGACCGGTTGTGCTGTGTGGCAGCGAATCTTGGAATGTCACTGAATAAATTAAGAAGAACTTGGAAGCAACAGAGATGTGGTTTCTGAGACAAGTGTTACGAATACCTTGGAGGGCCAGAGTAGCTAACGATTGTTTGAAAGTAGATCTTTATTTACAACAATTAGAAAATAATTAGGAAAATAAATAAAAACAAACACAGTTCTTTGGCCACATAATAAGAAGAGAGATAGTGAAGAACATCATGACAACTGGAAAGATCAGTGGAAAAGGGGTAGAGGCAGACCAAGAGAGACGATGCTGGATGGGCTGAAACGATGGCATGGAGGGATATCATCAAGAGAGCTCTTCCAGTCAACCAGGGATCGTGATCTGTGGAGTCGCATGAGCGCCTACGTCAGTTGGCAGGGCACATGATGATGATGCGTGTTCATCAACAATTTCACACCAGCGGCCTACTAACACAGAAACTTGCTTCGGGACTTACCTAACAGCTAACCATAGAAACAAAAACAAATGTAGATTAAGTTTATTTATTAAATGCGATGTCATACAATTATTGAAGTGTTTAATTCTCATATTTTAGGTGTTTATCCTACAGAATTCACAATTCTACGATTATATATACATATGGTTCGGCGTTGAAAGGGAAAAGAAGTGCCTGGGAGTTCGCGAGCGAAAGCCAATGGGAAATCTTTAGTGCAAGACAGCCTAACATACGACACCACAACATCTAGCATTTGAATGGAGATGAAGGCGGTAATTGTAGCTCTCCGCTGGCTAGAGAACCAGATGCATACACATGTCCTAATTGTAACAGACTCTGAAAGACGCTGAGAAAGGTAAAGCAGGGATGCTTCGAGCAGAGTGGCAAGCTTCACTGGGAAGGTCAGAGATAGTGAGCATACTTTAGATCTTTTCTTCACACCATGCCGGCGTAGTGGGTAATGAACAGGCAGACAGATTGGCCGGATCCGCACCTCTGGGTGGTAAATTAATACATGACAAGGCAGATGTGGTCAAGGCCCTTTGGGAACAAACAACGTAATCAGTAGAGACAGAAGATTATTATGGCCTGGAGAGAATGAGGCACCTGGGTGTAACCAGAGAGTCTGGCCGACTCACTACACTCAAAGGAAAGACAAGACGGACAAAAAACCAGATTATGACCGGTACCATCAGTAGGCCTATTGGAAATCTGCACCGACTGCTGAGGATGAGGACGGGGCACGCATAGGAATGCCCCGAGTGCTGTGATGTCAATCCTTGACTCAACTCCTACAGAATGCAGTCATAGAAGAGAAACATTATCTACCATACCTTGTTACATCATTAGCTATGTTGAAACTGTTGGCGACCTTGAACCAAGTACACAAATTTTCTCAAATAAAGTTGTTTTCGGGCATTTTTTAAAAAAAATTTATTTTTAAAAAATCGAAATTAAAATAAAATGACTTGTTTAGGGGTAGTAGAGTTTGGGATTTATGTTTTAGATGACATTAAAGTTGTACATAACCCTTTGCTCATCAGGACAGTTCTCGGC
>CAJHNH020002089.1:0-97500 GCA_905116865.2 Candidula unifasciata
CGTGGAAAAGGATCCTTTACTTCATAGCAGGATGAAGGTTAACATTAGGAGAAAAGATGTAGAGAAGGCTCATTTTTGAGTTGGTAGTTTTGCACAATCTTCCTTTTGTCTTCTTACTGATACCAGGTTATAACCCAGTGTCGTAGTTTTCTGTCTATGTCTTGCGCTTCTTGGTTGGCTTCGGTAATAGATTTGTTCATCTTCTTGCAGGTTTCAGCTACACCATTTATCCACGTCTTTCTTGGTCTTCCTCCCAGGTGTTCTGCTGTAAAAATACTTACATGCAGTTAGGTCCGGCTGCATTCTCACTAGGTAGCTGAACCATTTCATTTTTAGTCTGTCGGGAAAATCTAGACATGGACTTATTGCGACTTTCTCGCTAGTGCTGGTTTTCATAGCCCTGTCGCATTTTGAATTGTTAATCACCGTGCGGCGACAACGCATTTCACATGTAGTTTTTTTTGTTTTTTTTGTTCTAGTGCCGTATTCATTAGCCACGCTTGGCACTGATATAAGAAGAAACTCCACAGGGGAGCATGTACAGCAGGAGTCTACCAATCGTCAGTAGAAGTAATCTCTCGTCGACAAATGTTTCGGCCCACGAGCTCCTAGACATTTTCAGAGAGTGGGCCCACCTGAGTTCATGAGGCTCAGGGTTGATTTTCTCCTGCTGCACGTATTACCGTAGTAATTAAAGTAGGGATAAATTAATCCCTCGAGATCGTCTACATAATCCATACTATAAAAAGCCACTATGGCTCTCGGAAAGAAAGAAAAAGGTCTCCATCCCTGAATTAGATGATGCCGAAGAAGGGATACTTTAACATTTTGGTTCTTTAAGTTCAGTCACCTGGGAGGAAATGGCCTTTTTTCTTCTAAGATTCATCAAATGCCTTTAATTTTAACAAAACTTATTAGCGTTTCCTACCCAGAATGTTGAACAACTCTCTTATTCTTCATCACACAATGCTCCTTGTTAGTTAGGGCAGTTGTTTAAATTTAATTGAGGGCAACGCAACCTCCTAAACATATTAGGGTTAGTTGCGTATCTTTTACAGGACGTTGCAGAACCAACCCTCTCAGCCCCTGGCTGTTGTGTGGTTTTTTTAGGCAAATTTACATCCAATAGTTTGCCATTGCTTTATGGACGGTGGGCTTTCTTGATACCACTGTCGAAACCAACGCAAGGCGCATGGCCCGCAACTGGGATCGAACCCGGCATCCTGGCATTACGAAGCGTTCGCATCGACTTAGCCACAAAGCCGACTATAAAACAGCTATATCATATACAACAATTATATCATATACAACAACTATATCATATAAAACAACTATATCATATACAACAACTATATCATATACAACAACTATATCATATTCATTCATTCATTCATTCAGTAGCATGTCCCTCGCGGAACCTCGCTGCCATAACAACCCTCCGGAAAACCTTCCTATCATGAGCAAGATGTCCTGCGTCTGATACACCCATCTGGAGATCATCTGCCACATCCTGCATCCATCTTCTCCTTGGCCTTCCTCTTCCTCTCTTTCCCAGGCATTATATACCCCTCCATTATTGTTCTCTCTAGACTTCCATGGACGTTTCAAAGTGACCAAAATATTTCAATTTCTTTGATTTTCATTGTCTTTACTAGCCAACCCTCTTCAAAGCAGATGTCCCTACATATCATATACAACACTGCAACTATATTATGTACACAACAACTATATCATATACAACAACTTTTGTTTTATATCATATACAACTAACTATATCATAGTTCAACAACTATATCATATACAACAACTATATTATATACAACAACTATATCATATACAACACTATATCATATACAACAACTATATCATATTACAACAACTATATCATATACAACAATTATATTATATACAACAACTATATCATCTACAACAACTATATCATATACAACAACTATATCATATACAACAACTATATCATATACAACAAAACTATATCATATACAACATTATATCATATACAACAGTATTATATCATTATGCAACAACTATATTATATACAACAACTATATCATATACAACAACTATATCATATACAACAACTATATCATATACAACAACTATATCATATACAACAACTATATCATATACAACAACTATATCATATACAACAACTATATTATATACAACAACTATATCATATGCAACAACTATATTATATACAACAACTATATCATATACAACAACTATATAAGATATAACAACTATATCATATGCAACAACTATATTATATACAACAACTATATCATATACAACAACTATATCATATGCAACAACTATATTATATACAACAATTATATTATATACAACAATTATATCATATACAAATATATCATATACAACAAATAGTACCCATTGTAATGCTGGGTCGATCTGGAAGCTAGGGCCATTTTTTGGTAAAAAGTCAAGGTCCGTGGTGATCTGAAGCCATAAACTTCCGATCCACAGGCGAGCATCTGGCCGCTACCCCGTTGCGGCTCCCATGAATGTATGTGTGGATACCTATCCATGTGTTTATGCAAAAACGTGTACATGCATTTCCACATGGGCGTGCACACTTCTGGTGATGGTTGTTGGGGAAGAGGGCTGGTATACAACACACACACACACACACACACGCACGCACACACGCACACACACACACACACACACACACACACATATATATATATATATATATATATATATATATATATATATATATATATATATATATATATATCGCAGTAGGTTAAAGGTGGTCGTTTTTGTGTGTTGTTTTCATAAACAGACGGACTTTAGGGCTGACCATCAATAAGTGGCTTCTCTGGGCCGGTCTGCTTGGGGACACCGCCTGTGACCTGGGAAACAGAAATAGTGTTACAGTTTTATATTATAATTGCTTCAGTATTGCTAGAACGGCATCTCAATTATTGTGGCAGACCAGCAGTGCAAATCCCAGAAGAGAGCGAGCGAGGAATGGCACCATCGCTCCTCAACGAAACCAAAGTAATCTCATATGCGGGCAGCTGCAGCGAAGGTTATGCTGACTCCCTTTAGGGATTTCCACTTTCACTCATCAATCAGCAAGTCCTTTAAAGAACGTTGCTCTCTTCACGGCACTCCTGAAAGTATTTCTTTCTTTAGGCAGCTGGCCAGCCCCATGTACTTTCAATGCATCTTCGATGTCTTGTATCTATCTTTGCGTTGGTCGACCCCTGCCTCGCCTGCCTCGCCTTCCACAAACTGCACCTACCATCAGTGTCTTTTGCAAGCCACCATGACGCTTGATGTGGTCAAAATACTTTAACGGGATGCTGGGTATGAGCTAATTGTTCTTAATGTTCGACTCGTTCAGAATGTCGAGGTTTTCCCTCTTCCTAATCCATGATTTCATTTCAAAAGCTCCAATCTTTTCCCTCAGTGACTGAGAGAGAGAGAGAGTCCAAGACTCACACCCGTAGGTTGCCACAGGAAAAATGCATGATCTCAATTCACTACATTACCTAATATTATGGCCTGTTATTTTGAGCAAAAGTTCTTATTGGCGTGGGTTTTCCATTCACCAGATTTGATCTTGGCACGGAGATTAACTCCCCTGATTCCAACGACAGTGGAATTCAAGCAGGAGATAAAACTCCCATTCTGTCTCCGGAGACACCAGGAACGCAGGTTAGTTATATTTCTTTCCATTTTTGCTCTGTTAAGAGATGTTACTGTTATCATTTACGTTATCGTTGTCTCTGTTTTCGAAGCTGCCTTTGTGACCTTTTCTTGAATTCTTCTTTTTCTTCTTCTTCTTCTTTTTCTTCTTCTTCTTCTTCTTCTTCTTCTTCTTCTTCTTCTTCTTCTTCTTCTTCTTCTTCTTCTTCTTCTTCTTCTTCTTCTTCTTCTTCTTCTTCTTCTTCTTCTTCTTCTTTTTCTTCTTCGTCGCCTTCTTTTTCTTCTTCGTCGCCTTCTTCTTCTTCTTCGTTATCGTCGTATTTAATGGCTGTAAACACTGATGGAAGGTTTTGGTTGTTTGCTCACTTTAGGGCTTTAGTCTTTTTCCTAAACTTGTGTCTTTCGAGCATGTCCGTTTTTCAAATTGTGCTCATTTGTGAGCAGACTGTTGGTCCCTTGACTCTCGGGCCCCACCCCTCCCCCCCCCCCCAACTCCAGAGATCTCAAAATCACATGCAATCCAAACCAACCTGGCTGTGTACAAGTGTGAACCCTACACACTTCAGAACATAGAAAGCCGCCGTTGTAGTGGCTATACGCTCGGCTCACCTGCGGATCTGAAAGTTGGGGGTTAAAACCCTCGAGGGCCTGGATTTGTGTGTAGGGGGGTGGAGAGGGGGGGGGGGAGCAAACATGATCTTTCGACCCAGCAATGGATGGGCACCAGGTAAAGTCATGGGAGGTGAAGGCGTCCGGCGGGATGTTGATCACATCACCCACCGAGAACCGATTGGTCAATGAAGTATATGTGTATTACTATATTTCCATTAAGCCTAAAGGTCTGCTTAAGGGTCCTTGACTTTGAATTTATATACGTGTCACGCAGGTCCCTCCTCATTTAGCACATCACGATGAAAACCACGGGGAGGAGGAAAGCCTTCCCGAAGGCTGGCAAAAACATGAAGGTAGGCCTTTGTTTACTGTCTGGCAGACAGTATAGTCAGTTGTTACATTATTTATGTTATTGTTATTATTATTATTATTATTCCTCATCCACCCCCTCCATCATCATCATCATCTTCTTCTTCTTCTTCTTCTTCTTCTTCTTCTTCTTCTTCTTCTTCTTCTTCTTCTTCTTCTTCTTCTTCTTCTTCTTCTTCTTCTTTTTCCTCTTCTTCTTCTTCTTCCTTTTTTTCTTCTTCTTCTTCTTCCTGCTTGAAATTGTATATCCAAGTTTAGTTGCCATCGTTACTGTTACGAGACAGTGGCCTTCGTGGCACCATTTTACCACATCCTCTCTCTCTCTCTCTCTCTCTCTCTCTCTCTCTCTCTCTCTCTCTCTCTCTCTGACGTTCTGTACCACTGATAAATTTTAGGCGTATTGACTTTTACTTTAATTAATAAAATGCGCTATTGGATAACCATGCATTGCTGTTTTTTTTTTTTTTAACAGGAAAGCGTCATCAGATAACTGCGTTTTATTTATTTCTCAATATAGTATTTTAAGTAACTAAAGTATTTAATTTGTACGCTTTCAAACTCTTTTAGTCTCTGCACAGTTATGCAGCAGATGCTCAAGAGAAGTAAATGCTTAACTGATAAATCATGAAATAAATAGACGTTAATCGACACTAGCTGGTTAATGTGACCAGGACAACGACGGCAGTATCGCATCTGACAGTAACAACAATTTGACCCTGCACGGTGACATATCGTCCCCAGGAAACTAATCCGCTCACACGGTCGGCGGCAAAAAAAGGCGTGTTGTCACCTCAAGACTGAAATAAATGACATAAAAGAGCATTAGACAGGATCAAATCGGCTGTGTTGGTCCATTCCAGTGACAAATTATGACATTAGTTCTCATTTAAGACGTGTGCATAAGTCAAGTGGATTGCTTTATTCTGAGCCGGAATCATATCGGTTGTACAGGCGCTTGCAGGCTTTGAGCATTCTTCTTCTTCTTCTTCTGCTTCTTCTTCGCCGTGGTCGTCGTCGTTATCCTTTTCCTCTTCTTCTTATTCTTTGCGTTTACCGGCTGTAAACTCCGGCGGAAATTTCTGGTTGTTCGTCCACTTCACAATCCTGTTCCAGAACGGGAGTTTTCGCACATGTTTATCTTACAGATTTGGGTTATTTCTGTGCAGACTGTTGGTTCCGTGCCTCTCGGGCAGATTCACTCCGACTTGAAAGGAAGTATAACGTGTGCCTACAACATTCTACGATACGACGCAAATGCCACATGAACAAGTATAGTTCCAAGTTCTGGGGAAGCAGTATCACTTCGTGTGCCTACAGTCTTCTACGATTCGACGAAAATGCCACATGAACTAGTATAGTTCCATGTTCTGGGGAAGGGCGACCTGGTGAACAAACGCATGAAGAAGTCGCAATATCGCAGCTATGCTGTAAACAGGTAGATCCCCTGGACAGTCGACTCCAAGAAAGACTATTTTAACTTCACAACTGACACGAAGGAGTATTAGGCAGGATCGAGTCGGCGGTGTTGGCCCATTCTTGTGACATTTTGTGAATTAGGTCTTATTTTCCATGCGCCCTTTAGTGGACTGGTACATCGATTCTTTGCCGGGATTATATCAGTGGTTCTAACGCTTGCTGTCATAACCTGTTGGTTAAATGTTCGAATGATCGTCATTATCCATTGCCCTGCCGATTGGCTTGGTCGATCTTGTTGTCCAGATCTTGCCATTTCCAACAGTTCCTGTGCTGACTGCCTTCGACGCCATGGGGAAAGGACGAGTGAGCTTATATAATACCTGGGAACATTTCAAGTTGAACTGATGTCCCTAATTCGCGCTGTCTGTATGTTTATCTTGTTACAGGGGACTTCTCTTTTTCAACAAAACCAAAAAATAATTCATTCAATCTTTGTCCCCGCATTATGCTGTCAGTGACAAACGTCGGACAATGAGTAGATCATAGGGAGAGAAAATAACTACCTGCAGAATGCACTGTCTTAAAACATTCACCAACAGTACAAGAAAGGACCGTATCATAAATATAAGCATACTAGAGAATGCTGGAACAAAACTGCCTGAATTATATTGAAAGACAGAAAATGAAGGATTTTGGAACTCTGGTAAGAATGGATCCAGACACAAATGTATACGAAACCTTCTGTTGCAGGACTCTTGCTTGAATAAGAGGGAAGACGAAGGAAGACATGGATAGACGGCGTAGCTAAAGCCTGCAAATATATGAACAAATCCATCAATCAAACCACTTCAGAAGTGCAAGACAACTACAGAAATGGGTTGGGTATTTTTAACTTTATACTACCACATCTCGTTGCCTTCGAGATTTCGTAAGGAATTCCTAAGGACCCATAAGGGTTTCTCTGGACAGTACCATATTATGGTAAAGGCTAGTGTTAAATGAATAGAGACTACTACTAAGCCTAAGCCGACGAGATGTGGTCGTTTAAATTAAAATGCTATGGGTTGCAACCTAGTAGCAATGTGATGACAAAAGAAATAATTGGTTCATTTGTATCCCTTTTCTTATTTTTAGGATTAATGATTTGATTTGATCCAAGAACCAACATTAGAGCACTCAGGGCATTCTCATAAGCACTCTGTCCCAGTCTTCAGGTACTCGGGTACCTCAGTTTGCATTCTAAACATACTAACGTCACACTGGTAACAAAATCACCTTCCTGGCTAGTTTAAAAGTACTCCATGAAAAACAAATGCGACAGTACGAATTTATTGAAATGAATTTATCTTGTAGTTTCCAAATAGGCTTTACCAGAAAATGGAATTTTTTATCCCCATCTTCACCGTTCGCCCGAGTGACATAAATGGGTTCTGCCTCTTTACAGCATAGCTGCGATATTGCGACTTCTTCAGGCATTTGTTCTCTAGGTTAGCCTTCCCCAAAACTTAGAACTATACTTGTTGTTCCTGTGGCATTTTCGTCTTATCGTAGAAGGTTGCATCCGCCTGAGAGTCACGAAACTAACAGTCTGCACAGAAATAACACAGATCTGTAATATAAATAGAAATAAACGTGTACTCAAAACTCCCGTTCTGGAACAGGACTGCGTAGTGGACGAACAACCAGAACTTTCCGCCAAAGTTTACAGCCGGTAAACGCTAAGAAGAAGAACAGGGGGAAGACAACGACGACGGGCGAAGAAGAAGAAGAAGGAGGGAAGAAGAAGAAGAAGAAGAAGAAGAAGAAGAAGAAGAAGAAGAAGAAGAAGAAGAAGAAGAAGAAGAAGAAAGAAGAAAAAGAAGAAGAAGAAGAAGAAGAAGAAGAAGAAGAAGAAGAAGAAGAAGGAGGGAAGAAGAAGAAGAAGAAGAAGAAGAAGAAGAAGAAGAAGAAGAAAGAAGAAAAAGAAGAAGAAGAAGAAGGAGGGAAGAAGAAAAAGAAGAAGAAGAAGAAGAAGAAGAAGAAGAAGAAGAAGAAGAAGAAAAGAAGAAGAAGAAGAAGAGAAAGAAGAAAGCTCATAGCCAGCAAGCGCCTGTACAACCGATATAATTCCCGCCTAGAATATAGCAATCGACTTGACTTTTTCACACGTCTTAAATGAGAATTAATGTTACAATTTGTTGCTGGAATGGACTAACACATCCGATGTGATCTTGTCTAATGCTCTTTTAAGACGCAAGGTGATACTTGTTACTCAACAATTACATAGTTGAAATCCAATACAGGACACTGCTACTCTTTCCCTGTTGTATGTCACTTTCCTGGATTCTTGTTTAATTTAACTTACTGTTCTTTGGGAATAAGTGATTCCTTGAATATGAAAGTACAAGGAGGTGGGAGAGCTGGCGAGAGACCGAGTTTCTTTCAGAAAGACCGTGATGAGAGCGACGTTTTGCAAAGGACCTTCTACATGATAATGACTGTTTGTTACTTTAATTCCTTGCATGGCATATGCCTTCTTTTGGACTTAAATTTCTAAGTTCTCTATCTGTCTGTACCACTTCCTCCCTCTTGCTCATCCTCTCTCGTCTCTCGCCTTTAACTTTCTTCTCTGTCTCACATCTTTCCTCTTTCAGTCTCCAATAGCATCTTACCCATATCCAGCCCTCTCATCTCCTTGGCAACGTTTTGTTGCAGTTGTTATACATATATATTACACAGATGAGGACGGACCTTACTACTGGCACGTCAAAAGTGGAACAATCCAGAGACATCATCCACCTCCTGTCCCTCCAGATGGACCTGCACTCTGCTCCCCAAGACCACTCGCAGTCACATCGGAAACGGTAAGATGTATATTCCATGATTGTGAATGTCCTTGCTGCTATCGTCCAACATGGAGGGAAGGCTTTTCCTAACTCGGGCGGGTCTTGCTAGTCACACTCGCCATCGCCAGTGTCTGTGATTGTCATCTCTGTATCCCATGTCCTATAGCACAGTATGACACTATTGTCTGGAAAGTTAGAAAGGTACTTGTGACATAACTCTAAAGTTTTAAGTGATGATTTATTGTCAGCATTGACGTATATTTGCTACAGAAGAAATGAAGCTATGTTGTTTCACACAGGCATGTTATTGCTATGGGACCTAGCAGTCTAAATATCCACTACTGTTTTATATAATCACAGGACCCTTGGCATAGAGTTATCTTCCTTGCCTTGACTTTTCTCTCCCTTCCTCGAGCTAACTATAATTTCCTGGTCAGTCTTTCTGTTCTTCAATTTTGTTATTTTTATCACCCTCCCTGCCTGCATTTCTCTCCTTTGTTGTTTCTACACCCATCACCCCTCCCCCTTCCCCATCTTTGTCTTCCTGCCAATCCAACCTCCTAAAAGCAAGTTCTGGAACGATTTTATTAGAAAATTATTCACATGTGGACCTCACATTTCTGGGACATCGTCCTTGTACAAATATTGGCTGTGGCTGTTTGTGTGTTTACGTTGTTTTTGGGAGATGGCGTGAGGGGAAAGAATTCTGAAGTGTATATTCCGTTTCAAATGTCGTGTCCAATTTAAAAAAAAAAATGTATTTCAGTAACCATTGGGTTTAAATTATTGGGTGTAAATTATTGAAATTTGGCATACGACCAGGTATAAGTCATGTCCTTGTAGGAAGTTATAATGTAAATAAACAGTTTTGATTTTGCCTAATGTGTGGTATATTGGGGGTGGGGGCGGGGGCGGGAGACACCGATTCAAAGCATATCAGTTATCATGTTTACGGTAAATGGACAACGCAAACATGACAAAACATCAAATTGCCTGTGTTTTGTGGGTTTTCTATGCGAACAACTAATACGCTGTTAATTTCAATCGTGAAGTATAAACGTCATGTACTGCCATAATGCTTTTTGACTGGCTCACAACAAGTAAAAAAATGTTGGTCAATTACTGTATTTTTTATGTTCACATATTATTAGCCCGGCACAGATCAAAGATATTCGCCGCTGTAAGAAGACAGCAGCAGCAGCATCTATGCGGTTGTAAATTATGATATCATAAGAACATGGAAAAACTAAGACGATGTGCAAAATTGCATGTTTATCGGTACAGGTGTTTTCGATATATTTGTCAGAGTTTGAGAGCACGACTTTTGGCACGGACTGTAGTTGAGTAAACAATGACTTTATTTGTAATAATAATGGCAGTTATTGATATACTGCGCGACCACTATAAATTTAAGCCCCAGCCTCAAACACCCACCTTCCCCTATAATTGTCTAGGGATATGGAGCTCAAGGGATTGACGCCATGTTTTTTTACGCAGTAATAATAACAAACTGTTTTATTGGTGTTCACGTTCTGGCAAATATTATTTTGTGCTGGCGAAAAATTAATGTAATAATATATTTGAATCAATATGAAATGTATAAAGTAAGTTGCCTGTCTTTTACAGGGCGTTGCACCTTGGCAAATTGTTGTTGTTGTTGTTGTTGTTGTTGCTGTAGCTTTTTTTTTTTTTCAAGGCAAATTTACGTTCAGTAGTTTGCCCCTGATCTCTGACGGTCAGCTGTGCGAAACACTGTCTAAACCAACGCGGGACGGTCTGTTGCCAAATCACCTGCAACTGGGATCGAACCCGGCATCCGGATATTAGGAGGCACGTTCACAACGCATAACCCACAGACGCCGAAATGTGTAGGGCTAGTGTCCGCCTCGATTGCTAGAGGTTCCGGGTTTAATTCTAGTAATTTTCTTTGGTCTCTGGGTAGTGAGATCGGACGCCCGTGTGCATTGTTGCTCACGTAAAAAAATCCCTTGGAAGCTGTATATCGAAAAGAGTACCCTAACGGCGATGCCCAGGCAAAATTTGGAGTTGAAAATCTGCACCAAGTATTTCAGGATCCTTGCCGGTGCTACAGAGCTTGTGCACTGTGCCGAGCTTCTTCGGACTCAGACTTGAGTTGGAAGAAGAACGGAGCATTTATGGGTTACTACTCGTGTGCCATGACGTTGATCCGTTATTCAAACCTAAAACCGCCGAAATGTGTAAACAGATGTTGTAACCGAGGACGTATACACATTGTGAGACGGGGAGGTAGTTAGGTAGGTGCCTTTGCTGAGAGAGCTTTAGGTTTCAATTGTGACTAGGTTATGTGCTCCATAAACGATAGCTCAGCATTGCACGCCCATAAGAGTCCTGAAAAGGATTCCTGTAGTGTTGATGCCCCCAAAGGAGACAGACTCAAAATACTGACCAGATCGGCGACGAACTCGTCTACCAACGAGACAGTGGACGACCAAGTAGCCGATGATGTGGGAGGGGAAGGGGGCCTGTACTGCCTAAATAAATGAAAGGGGGGATGGGAGCACATCAGCTCATAAAATAAGTGTGTGTGTGTGTGGGGGGGGGGGGGGGTGTTCCCCATGTTACGACTCCTATGGACACTGTACCCTAGGTAAGAAAGAAAGATACAGAAAAAAAAATATGAATTAGAGGAGTGAGACCAAGCGTCTCCAGCATTGTCCAGAGAGCAGAAGCACGGTTTGTAACACAACACCATCTATCCATTTCGTAGTCGCCTGCCCCTCAAAGATTTGACATGTGTGGGCGAATATTTGTCTGAGCGTTATTCAGGGCCACGGTACCCTCGTCCAGGTCAACAAATACAGGGAGAGATGGCATAATTCTTTGTGTGTTTTTCTTCTGATGTTTGGGTGGGGGAAAAAAAAGGGGGGGGGGGGGGGGGGTTGTTTGTCAGGGGCGCGAAATTTGAGACGACATAATAACAAAGTAGGGGAAGCGTGTCGAGAAGAAAGGCAGCTCTGGTGAAAACAAATATGAATTTAATGATAATTTGCATTTGGGAAGTTGTCATATAATGCTTTTCTTTTGTTGACATCCTCTGCTGGTAGGTTAAAGGTGTATAAATTATGCCTGGTTTCATGTGTGTGCGTGCAGTGCAGTTCGTTATTTTCGATTCTTTTAATGTTGTTTTATTTCAGATTTTAATCTTTAATTGTGTGAATAAGAAGTAGACAAGACTAGCCATTAGTAGAGGGAATGGGGAGAGGAGGAGGATAGGGGCGAAGAAACAGGAGGAGAAGATAAACGGGGGGGGGGGGGGGGGGGGGGGGGGGGGGGGGATATGAAGAAACGGAAAAGGATGGAAGTTCCAAAGAAGAAAGGGTATACGTAGCCGAAGAAGGGAGAGAATAACACGAAGAAGTCGGTGTACATGACGGAATATTAAGAGTGAATGTTGAATTAACTATCGACATCACAGGACTTTGGACACCCACATAAGTGCCCCGTCCTCATCTTCAGCAGCAAGCGAAAAATTTTTTTTAGTTCCGATGGCACCAATAACTGATTGACTGTATATCCGTCTCGCCTTTCCCTTGAATGTTGAGCGCCGACTAGATCCCCTGGTAACTCCCTGCAGCATTGGTTCTGTTTCGAATTTCTCACTTTTGACCTTATTTATGATTGTTTCTTGTTAAGTCTTTTTCTCACTCCATTGTCAGACCCATCATTTGTTATAGAGCGTTAAGGATTGATGTGGTCACACTCTCCGTTTTTACTTCCGATGACATTTCCTTGTACTCATTTTGCAGCTAGGTCGACCTGATAGCCAAGATTAGTTGAAAATAAATACGATCCATCTCATAGAGGATGTGAATCCAAGACGGTTGGTCTGACAGACATAAGATACCGCGGCTGCGTTACTGTGTCTCCCTCCAGGGACAGAAAGAGGTTAAGAATTCCGCGTTTGCTGATGGAGACGGGGACGGAGCACTTATGGGAATATCCGGGGTGCTGTGATGTCGATTCTAATGTCGGCACATCCCCGTGTGGGTTTGTGGCTTATTAGGGGGGGGGGGGGGGGTAGACCCAGGGCCTCTTAAACAAGCATATCATAAGATTCGAATAATTAAAGGTTGGCCAAAATGTGATTTGTTGCGCTGAAAACACACAGATATTGCAGCATGGCTTTAGACTACGATACACAATGAAAGTGCCAACCGCCCTCATAATAGTTGAGTCAACACTTTCAGCGTTTTGTTAAAAAAGCACAGCTAAGAGACGATCACAGTATTACAACTGAGACCATACGGACACCACTCAAGAAATCGCCCAACACCTCACCAGGCCCTGACAGCATCTAGTATGCTGATATGTTGCAGATGTCAGAGGACGATATGTCAGAACTGGCAGAAGAGTTCAACGTCAACATCAGAAGTGGTCAAATCAGAGAGGAGTGGCTACACAGCTACCTACTACCATTGCCAAAACCAAATAAAGATTTCCATGATCAGTGGCTACAGAATCATTACCATGCAGAACACTACAAGAAAGCTTCTGGGGACAATTTTAGCACGTACACTCGCTGATGACTTGGAAAAGCATGTCAGGTTACCATCCACACTTGGGGGATACAGACGAAAGAAAGAGACATGGCCCAGTGCAGCAGTCTTTGCCTGTGAAGTCTATGAGGGTTTTCAAATGAGAGAAGAGACATGTGCAGCTGCACCAGACTTAGAGGATTAGTACAACAGAGTACCATTTGAATTCTTGGTGCATATACTTCTCCAACTGCAAGTATCTCCCTCCATCACCCGCTGGGTAGCCGCATGACTGTTTCAGAGACGGGTGATACTCAGGTGTGGTTGTTGGTCCTCAGAACCGATAACCGTCAGCCCAGGATTGCCTTAAGGTTCTCCGCTGTCTCTAGTGCTATTCAACTTGTACACGGTGCTGATAACTGAGCAGCAGTTGCACGGGAGTGGCAGGACCTTGTCATTTGCTGATGACCTCTTAGTATATCGACATGGAAGAGATGGTCAAGAGATTTCCAAGTCAATGCAGAATGAACTTAATCGCATCTCCTCCTGGTGTGCCGATTCTAATGCTCATATCAACCCTTCGAAGGCCTCAGTAACGTGGATCTCCTTGAACACGCATATAGTGAAAGCAGACTTACCAGCAGTGGAAAGGAGCGAGAAAATTTTGACGAGAACAAATCTGATAACATACCTCGGAGTAAGGCTTGATCGCAGCCTATCCTTCAAAAAACATGTTGACCATGTCATAACAAAAGCATGCAAAGGCCTGTCAGCAACGAGGGGCCTGGCCGCCGCTCATACTGAGCAGAGACTTCTTCTGCTTCTGTTCCAGGGACTTGTACTTTCTCCCATCGAATATGCTCTTGCCATCCTCACTGTCAGCCATACTCAAATTGAAAGACTTGAGAAGGTGCAAAATGAAGCAATGCACATTATTCTGGGTTGTACTGGAGACACCTCTTGTGTAGCCATGAGGTACCTTCTTGACTTCCCTACCATGAACTACAGGATCAAGATCTGGAGGGCTCATGCATACCTCAAGATAAGCTCAGGTCTGAAGCACTCTTTGCACCACACGCTCTTCAAGAAAAAGGGCAATAGGCTGAAAAGGGGCAAGTCATAGCTAGGTAGGACAGATGATGACATCATGCAGGTTTGCAGCCTTACAGACATCCATCCAGGTGAGGAATGAATACCAGCGTCTGAAGCTCCCAGTCTCACATTCTCATGTGTTGTGACGCTAATTAGGAGTTGTCGGGAGCAGAATCCAACTGCTGTCAATGCCGAGGTATGCGCGCTTATCAGTGACAAGTCAGATGGAACAGATGTAGTGATTTTCACAGACCGGTCTGTTATAAGAGGACTTAAGAGTGCATGGGCATTTACAGCTCGCTCTTCTGGCATAACAGTTTAAGAAGCCAACGGTGATTCTCCATGACCACCAGCAGCATGATGATGGAGGTGATGTCGGTAACACAAGCTTTTATTTGGCTAGAATCACAGGACTATCCCCACATGTGTGTGCTGAGTGACTCTTTGAGAATGGCCCGGCGGGGTCGAGGCAGGCTGGTTACGCAGTGGTTTGAGTCATTGCAAAACTCTCCTGTGTTTGCAGTTACCTTCATATTCGTCCCAGGGCGTGCAGGCGTTGTTGGTAATGAAAGAGCTGATAGACTGGCAGGTGCTGCATTCATTAAAGATGACCGGCCCATGGATCACGCAGACATTGTGATTGCCCTTAGAGGGATAGGACGTTCTGAGGATTTTTGAATCAACGTGTCCACGCCACTGCTAAGAATACGCTAATTGGGAGTAAAAATCGGCACAGCCAAGCATGAGAAGCACGCTAGACGCACACAGAGTCTTGTTGACCAACATAGGACTGGCACTATTAACCGCACGACGCTTATGAATATGTTGAGACAGGAATCTGAGCGCCTATGGATGTGCCCGGAGTGCTGTGAAGATAATCTAACTCATAACTCATAACTCAAGGGCGATCGCAGGAAAACAAGAAAAATCTCAAATAGGTCAAGTAAAGTACACGAGAACAAATTGATTTGCCAGGAAAATATACAACAGCCTTAATTTAAAGTAAAAATCTAAGGGTGTGGTACCGTCGCTGGAAAACTCGCACCAGAGCGGGGCATTAATGGACAACATAAAACACGATGCCATAAAACTGTGGCCAGATGATCAAATTGCAGTACATGGCCCTGGTGCTGTTAAAACAATCAGTGTGGCTTAAAAAAAGGTTATCATGCCTGATAAGGCTTGAAATAATAATAAAAATAAACTAATGAAAACTGAATTGCCGAAGAGATATGTAACGCTTTTATTCCGAATCATGTGCACATATTAGATGTGGCGCATATTTAGGATGACCGTAATATTTTGAGCTGAAATTGGACATCCCATTAAAACTTTGGGCTGAAAAAGGGCAAGTAAGTTTTACACAACCTCCTTTTTTTTCTAGGTCACCGGAGTGAAAATTAATTACATGCTCCTCAGTGAGAGTTTCTGATATTTCTGCGGTCCATGTTTTGCGTAGTCGACCTCTGGCTCTGTTACCGCTGTATCTGTATAACATTGGTCTTTGTGGTGCCCTGTCTGCTGCCAGTCGTGTTACATGACCAAACCATTTGATTTGTCGTCTACCGATAAAGTTTAGTATTAGCTCTGTGCCGACTTTCCTCCTGATATCATCGTTCCTAAGTCGATCTATTCTCGTTACACCCAGCATAGTACGTAAACATTTTATTTCTGTTGTGACTACTTTCTTCTGTCTTCTGAAGACAGTGTCAATGTTTGACATTTATAGCATAGCTTTGGTAAGAATATTATGTTGAACAGTGTTCTTTTAGTGTCCATGTTCACGTGCTTGCATTTCAGAATTGGTGCCATTTAGCCCATAACTTGTGAATCAGCTGTTACTGTTAAATGCTTATATCCCAAGTTGAACTTACAAAGTTAATTGGGTTAGAAAGAGTTCAGTAAAGACACCAGAGAACCTTAGCTGTCAAAGTAATCTTCTTCTCCTTCGGTTTCATTGGCTGTAAACTCCGGCGGAAGGTTCTGGTTGATCATCCACGTCTGAACTCTAATTCTGTTTCAAAACTTGAGTTTTTTTTGCGTGCACCTCCGTTTTAAAGGT
This sequence comes from Candidula unifasciata, assembly GCA_905116865.2. Classification (NCBI taxonomy): domain Eukaryota; kingdom Metazoa; phylum Mollusca; class Gastropoda; order Stylommatophora; family Geomitridae; genus Candidula; species Candidula unifasciata. Next base: position 16,593 of record CAJHNH020002089.1, read on the forward strand.
CTTGCTTATTTCTGTGTAGACTGTCGGTTTCTTGCACTCCGGCTTCAAAGGAAACACAAAATGAGTGGACACTTAGGAAATGCTTGTTAGGCAGGCAGTGATTCTATTTTTTTTTTTTTTTTTTTTGGTTGGTCTCCACAATGGGGCCCCGGGACCGACACGGGGAAATTAGACTAATAAATCATAAACAACAGATTAGTATAAGACATATCTATGTTATAAGTTAGCAACATTACCAGTCTTGCAAACCAGACTTCCGTCGTGTTGTACACACTCAGAGACGTCTGCACGTCGATCTTTTGATGTTCTCCTGTGATTTGTATTGCTGTTTACAAACCCACCCCCTTCGCCCCCCCCCCCTCCCTCCACGCTCAATCAATGTTAGTCAATGTTAGGCGGGCCTGCGTGCCGAATGATTCCATCTTTCAAAATTAAGTTCGTTCATTCCTTTTTCTAAGTCTGCGTTCATCTTATTCCACCCAGTTAAATGCCCAAATATGTCGCTTGTCTCTTTGTTATAATTTCAGCAACCTTTTATAAGCGTATATAATGACACTATTTTAAAAATGTCAATTACGGAAATCACACGAGGTTCGCTTTCAAATCCAGCTGCGACTCCAGCCACGGCCTGTGTTCGAAACCGGGCGGTTCCTGGGGTTCACCCAGCCTCTAGGAAATGGGTACCAAAGTTGACACTCTGGGGTTAATGTAGGAACGTCGCTGTAACTACGGAGTTACGTACGGATGGCGATACAGGCGGACAGTTTCTTATCCGTACTGGTCGCAGAGCACATATGGTTTATAACCGTGTTCAATGACTGCGATGATTCTCTTTTATCTTCTACTGGCTCGCCTCATCGCACGCTCGCTGCCAACTCACAAAACCGACATCACACGACGAGCAGAAAAAATGGACGACTGGGAAACAACACGATACTGTTCCAGTACTTTAATCTTCCACTCGCGGCTTACACAGCCGGCACATGAACTTGACAACTGTCCAGGCACACATTATAATGCAAGAATCAATTATTACCTTCAAGCAGAAATCCCAATCGATTTACACTAACATCGTAAACGAAACACAACAGCTGTCCTGACAGATACACTCAGACGACCGGCAGACATATTACTGGCCAGCTTTCTTCGCCAAGTTGGACTGGAACAAATTCACTCAAAAACATCTGCTGAATTCACACATCATCCACCGCTGTCCATGCACACTGTTTCCTGGGTCCAAAACGAGACTGCCCACAAACCTTTTCCTCGCTATTATATAGCCCTCTGATCTATCCTATTCTAGAATATTCTGGATTCATTCTCACGAATTTCCCACTGTTGAAAGTCGTGTCTGGCCCGTGATAATTCACATTTCACACAAATCCTGTGAACAATCATGTTTCACATAAAACCTGACTTTCAGATGTCTCTCATGAAACTCAAGACATAAATCTCGTGTTATCTCAACCAGTCAAAACATTCGTCTTACATCTATTACTGACGTCATCTATCGGGCATAAATTAATGAGGAGAAAATGACTCACTACATTCTCCCCCACCCCAAAAAAATGTTTTACATTTTCAATTAATCAGGTGTGAACATTTCACTGAACTGTGATTCTAGACCTTTGTAGTGAATCATTTTCGACAAGTTCATTTCCAACCAAGTTCCCTTTACCTTATTAGGTTAACAATTCAAACACTCTAAAATGCCATCTGTTGGGTCTTTGCACGACTGTGAATACCTTAATGGGATCCTCACCCCAGGCACTCCCCTTTTAGTGCGGAAGACCAATAATCTGGCTCCATAGGTATCCCCACCCAGTTCTAAAGTCGGTATACAACCGAACCCCTCTCCTGGCACCCCCCGATCGGTGCGGAAGTCCAAAATCTTGGCTCTAAAACCGAAGTGTGACCCCATGAAGTCCCACCCTCGCTATTCCCATTCATGAAAGCCCTCAACAATGGCTAAATCAGCAATGTATGGTTTTGTTCCCAACTATGTAAGGTACAAGATGTAGTTAATTACCTTGTCTTCAGAAACCACAACATGTCTCATTAACACACATATTCAAATTAAATGCTACACCAATTCAATTTAGTATACTAGTAAATGTAACATTTTCTGGTGAGGTGTATTTTAATCCTGAATGTTGTCTCCCTTTAATTGTTTACTATATTATACCCGTTCAAATCAAAACATACATTTTTCCAAGTTGTAAATTCATATAATACATTCATACAATAATACAATGCATACCCTTGCATAAAATGATTTCAGTTAATACAAGTTGTAATAGCAGTTGTAACATGTTCTACAAACGTGACATGATATCTGGTAAATGATTGTCTGTTCCTTTGATGTGTTCAATGTTAAATTTGAATTGTGATATCAACAATGCCCATCTATATACCCTTGGATTGCTATTGGCATCAATTGTTAATAATTTTGTCAACCCCAAGTTATCTGTTAAAATAGTGAATTCTTTTTCCCAAAAGAAACTTCTGGAACTTTTTTAGACTAATAACTAGTGGCAACGCTTCTCGTTCAAATGTATTGCATTTTTGTTGAGTTTGGTTAAGTTTCTGTGACATATACATTACATAAATTTGCAAATACATCATCATCTGACATCAATAGTGATCTTTTAAATATGGTTTAAGCATGTTTACATGAAAAATTTGATTTCATAATCAACATCAGAAATCTTTCTTGTAATAACACAAAAGGATCTGACCATTGTATACATAAATTGTCTGACTAATTAACAAACAAAAATTACAATTTTTTTGATTTTATACACCCAAAATCTTTTTGTAAGTTTTTCATGAATGTAACTATTTTATATTCTGTTTGTTTGATTGTGGATTTGACTGTGGCAATAAAGATTTGTAATCACCGACTGTGGAAAGTGTTTTGAATACATCATTTGTACAAGTAATAGTTTCAGCAACAAAAGTGTTAGTAGTGTAGCACTTCTAAGAATTTGACAAGTTTTTGTAGTAACAAATAGTTGAGAGTTGTAGCAATCTTTGTAAATAGGACTTATAGTCAGAAGAAGTTGTAGGATCTGGATGCTTTGGATAATACAGAATGAATCAAGATTGTATGTTTGGCATGTTATCAACAGAATTTGCCACATGGTAAGTAAGATGTATTGCATCAGCCAAATGTAATTACTTGTATAGTATGAGGATTTTTCATGATGTTTTTTCTCTCTTGAGTTGTGGTCCCCTTTTGATAAATTACTATTTTCAAGTTTTTCATTATCTGCAATTGTTCTTGGTGTGTTCTTTCTTGCTTCACTATTTCTCAACTTTTCACTTTCATTCGGTATGGATGGTATGTTTTTACCACTCAGTGCATTGTCATTCATGTCTCTTGCATTCAGTACTTCTTTCATATCATTATCTTTACCCTCAATGTTCTCATATTGTACTCCTTTCATACATTTATCTTTACACTCTGTATTCTCATTCCTTTCATTCTGCTTCTTTTTTGTACTGATACTTTCACTCATTCTTGCATGACTGATTGACTGCTCCCTATTCTTGGATGAGTCACTTTCATTCCCTTGCTTTCTTGCATTCACACTAAGGCGAAGATCTTCATCACTGTTAATCATGTTCTCACTTACTGTTACATTCACACTATGGCAATACTCTTGATCACTGGTACTTGTGTTGTTATTTTCTTTCACTTCTTTGATGTTTTTTCTTTCCCACTGAAACATTTCTTGCTCAGACATTTCTTTCAAACCGTTTTCATTCCCCAAAATTAATCCTGCACATGGTGATGGTAATACTGCAACTCTCATTCTTCTTTGTAAAAATGGAGTGTTAACATTGACAAAAGCTATCTTATATTTCTCAATCGTGCCTCCAAACGTTCGGCAACGAATATATTTGTTAATAATGTCTGTCGGTTTGATAAGATCTTTGTGGATACCTGAAATTGTGGCGCCCGTGTCTCTCAAAATGGTGGTTATTCTTCCATTTACAATACCTCTGTATAATTTTAAGGTTTCCTGTGTATTTGTGGCTGAGTTGGCTTCTTGTACATGTATATTATGGCCACATGGAAGGCTATCTTCTTCATGGAACTGTTGACATACAAGGCAAGTTTCAACAGTTACTGCATTGGTCTCAAATGGTTCGGTGTCTGAATCTGAGTCTGACATTGCCTGTGATATGTTGGCTTCCTTAAATTTTCTTCTAAATAAACAGTTTTTTTTTTCACATGATTATAGCAACCACAATTGTAACATTTAATGGCATCTTTATACAATCTCAACCTCTGTGTTCTTCTATTAAACAGTTTGTCTACATAGTCTTTATAACCCGGATTTCTATCACACATTTTGTCGTTCGGATGAGATTTTTGACAATATTTGCAGTACATCATTTGCCACTTTTTGTTGAACGTGGTTTTGTTTTTGTGTGGGTTTGCCCCTTGGTTGTATCTGCCTTTGTCATAACTGGCACTAGCTCCAGTTTCAATGTCTGGTACCGGGTTGGAAATGAAGATTTCACGATGGGCTGAAAAATAATTCTCACCTAAATTCTCTAACTCCTTCAATGAAGTTGGTTTATTTTCTCTTAAAAAGGTTGACATAGGTTTAGGTAAAGATTCCAACATTTTGTTCCTTAATAATAAATCTACTAATAATTTATAATTATCTCTAACATTGGCCGAATCAATCCATTTATCAAAAATATTCTGAACTTCTGATAAATAGTCAGTGAACGTTTGATCAGACTTTGGCTTTAAATCCAGAAACTTTTTCCTATACCCTGCTTCATGTAGGTCATAGTGTCACATGATGTGATCTTTAATATAGTCAAAGTCTAATCTTAGATGTTCAGGGACTGTTTCTAAGATCTTCAATGGTTCAAATGCTAAATGTTTTTGAAAAATAATGGCCCACTGGTCTTTTGGAACATCATGAAAGCGCATTTGCAAAAGAAAGCTAGATATATAACTACCAATGTCATCCTTTTCAGAGAAATTTCTAACTATACCTGCATACTTGTTGAATTTATTTTCTTCTTCTTTTAATTTTTCTTTTTGGATAGCAGCTTCTCTCCTGGAGTCATTTTCCATTTCTTTAGTTCTGATTTGTGCCTCTGTCTTTTCTTTTTCAGTCTGAATTGACGCAGCTATCTTCTCACGTTCCAATTCTTGAGCATTCTTTTTGTTATTTCCATTTCTCATCTCCATTTCCTGTTTTTTCATTTCTTTTTCTTGTTCCAGCTGTTTTTCTCTTATCTCCATCTCCTGTTTTTTCATTTCTTTTTCTTGTTCCAGCTGTTTTTCTCTTATCTCCATCTCCTGTCTTTTAACCTCTAGTTCGTGTGCTCTTAATAATCTCCGTTCTTCCCTGGCATCGTCTTGCATTTTCTTTTCTTTCTCATCCAACTCTTTTTTCTGTTGATCACAAAATTTTCTAAGTTCTTCCCCTTCTAAATTTAATTCTTTGCCCAGCTTGATCAGTTCTGCCAAGTTAGACATTTTTATGTCTTTACAATGTAAACAACAGTGAAGTTACAATTCCTTTCTTTCAAAATACACACTTTAAAAAGAACAATATAAGTTCAATACAATGAACTAGTAACTTGAATTAATAACTAAATGTCCCTGGGTATCAATACCAAACCTTACAATAAAGTGGATGTAACTCTTCCAACCACCAAGTCTATTACTAAATAATTCTATATATATATACAGTTGATGTTTGAGAAGAAGAGTTAACTAATATTTGTTTAGCTTATGGGAGAGTAAATCACTTAAGCACACTTGAGAAATTAGATATGACAGCAAGAATAAATGATATATTATTTGATAAAGATTATTAATCAACTAATAGAATGTTATAGCACTAGAGTAGATGCAGTGGATTATTTAGATGTAGTGGACTATCACAATATTTACCAAATAAATAACTAATTTAATATGTAAATGTGTAACGATGATTAAATGTTATAATAATCCTGTGTAGCACAGTAGTTGGTTATAAAGTTTCAACTGATTATACCTTGTGAAATCACACCCCCAAAAAAAAATTTCTTTAATGGCCGCACAGTCTGGGTATAATTAAATACTATTCTAAAAAAATAAAATATTTGATTGAATTAGTCTTGATAATCGACTGTGATAGAGTAATCACTAATAGTCTCAAATAATTAAATTATTTCACGTAATAACTACTAAATTCACTTGTTCAGTAAGATGCTTATTAAGTTCGCTTTCAATGACGCAAAACTCAGTTACAATATATATGCAGAAACTAAAAAAAATAATTCTTATCCACCAATACCTTTAGTCTATATTAGAAATCAACAATAATACTATTCAACACAGATTAAATAAAGATATAGTGTTGAATCAATTAGTGTATCACCAAATAATATTACAATGATCCTTCGCCAATCAACTAATGATTGACTTATTATTTTTGGTATACAATACAATTTCTATTACCCACAACTATACTTTTGTTATAGTGATTATACTTGATGATGATCCAATGTGAGTGGGTAGATCAAATGTTAAACTCAAATTGAAATAACTTTGACACTTGATAATGATGATGTGTATATGATTAATTATGGCACTTCCTGATGATGGTGGTACTGAACTTCCGTGTAATATAACACCCACAACTTTGTAAATGAAGAAATAAAAAAATATAGAATTTCAATACAATTTGCCAATATTTATAAATAAAAAGAAATAATGTAAAGAATAGTAGGAAAATACAAAATAATATCAAAAACACCAATGTAACAATATTAATAAATAAAGTAGATGTCAATGAATGCACCGATATAATAAAATAAATGTCAATGAATGCACCAATGTAAATTATAAATAAATAAAATAAATGTCAATGAATGCACCAATGTAAATTATAAATAAATAAAATAAATGTCAATGAATGCACCAATGTAAATTATAAATAAATAAAATAAATGTCAATGAATGCACCAATGTAAATTATAAATAAATAAAATAAATGTCAATGAATGCACCAATGTAAATTATAAATAAATAAAATAAATGTCAATGACTGCACCAATGTAAATTATAAATAAATAATATTGATAATTATAATAAATAATCAAAAATAAAATTAATAATCAATGTATATATATTGTGTTGATCTAGTTGACTGTCCTGACGTTGACCTGAAGCTGGTTCTGCGATGGCTGTTGCTTTCTTGAGGTTGTTTCGTTGAAGTTTGTCTGTTGAATATGCTACTGCTAATTTTAAATACTAAAGAAATGATAATTTGATATGGTTAATTGAAATTAACACAATAGTAATAATTTCATGAACTGGGCACTGAAAGTAATTAAGACCGCACAGTTTATCTGCTCACACTAGTAATTTCGGCATTGAATGCACACTAATTAAGGAATTGTTCCGTGAAGCATTTATTACAGAAACTGTATACTGTTTGTAGTACTGTTCACTGTACTATCGGTTTCATAAACTGGATAGCTGGATAGTTCATTTAGCTACACACTTTAGTACATTGTTAATTGTAGACACTAAATAGTTCACTGCTAGCTACACAACTTCAATAGCACATTGTCAACTGTAGACACTAAAATAGTTCACCGCTAGCCACACACCTCAACAGTACATTGTTAATTGTAGACAAATAGTTCACCGCTAGCTACTGCTACACACTTCAATCAATACTTAGATTTGCACCGACCAATTTGATGCTTTTCCTGTCGACTGAATGTGTTTAGGACGTAGGAAAGCTTTATTGTTATCGCTTTCTTGTGATATGTGCGATTACACGATGAACTTGAAGCATCATTGATCACGAGACATTAATGAGTGCTGATCTTGAGGTTTTGTAGACTTGTCATACTGCAGTTTTCCTATTGACTGGTTTGCCACGACTGAAAATGTAGAGCTGCGACACAAATACCCAGTGTCAGAGCTGTGGTTCTTTTTGATTTCTGTACAGTTAACACTCTACCCGGTGTTTCACTGTCTTTCTATGTTTTGAAAAACAGATCCGAAAAACAGGATCTGGTGTCGACGCTTCTCTGTGTTGTTCAGTGTAGATTTCCCACTACACTTTACCACACTTTAGTCGGCAGCAAAATTTGATCAAACAACAAGGCTTCGGAAGTTTTGCAGAGGGGCAGCCCTAGTCTCACATCATCTCTGTGTAGACTTACGGTTGTATTCCTTCGCTACAATCAATGAATGCTCTTTGACACCGTCACTGTCTGCAATCTTTCCTTCGCATCTTAGTTGATTGTTGATTACTTGGTCGAAACTTAAAACGTGGACTTGTCTATCAGTATTCAAAGCCTGGAATTTGTCCGAACGTTGTTCAATCTGTGAACTATCGAATATGGGTTGTTGTTATTTCGCCATCGATCTTCCCCGCTTACGTTCGTATGTTGAACTGGTACTACCTGACGTCAGGTTGATAACTAAACACCTTTCGATGTCTCAGATTTTTCTGTTCGAAACAACTTTCCTATCCTCAAATGTTTGGACGAGTTCCCCATCTTGCGATGATTCTCTTTTATCTTCTACTGGCTCGCCTCATCGCACGCTCGCTGCCAACTCACAAAACCGACATCACACGACGAGCAGAAAAAATGGACGACTGGGAAACAACACGATACTGTTCCAGTACTTTAATCTTCCACTCGCGGCTTACACAGCCGGCACATGAACTTGACAACTGTCCAGGCACACATTATAATGCAAGAATCAATTATTACCTTCAAGCAGAAATCCCAATCGATTTACACTAACATCGTAAACGAAACACAACAGCTGTCCTGACAGATACACTCAGACGACCGGCAGACATATTACTGGCCAGCTTTCTTCGCCAAGTTGGACTGGAACAAATTCATTCAAAAACATCTGCTGAATTCACACATCATCCACCGCTGTCCATGCACACTGTTCCTGGGTCCAAAACGAGACTGCCCACAAACCTTTTCCTCGCTATTATATAGCCCTCTGATCTATCCTATTCTAGAATATTCTGGATTCATTCTCACGAATTTCCCACTGTTGAAAGTCGTGTCTGGCCCGTGATAATTCACATTTCACACAAATCCTGTGAACAATCATGTTTCACATAAAACCTGACTTTCAGATGTCTCTCATGAAACTCAAGACATAAATCTCGTGTTATCTCAACCAGTCAAAACATTCGTCTTACATCTATTACTGACGTCATCTATCGGGCATAAATTAATGAGGAGAAAATGACTCACTTTGGAAACACTGTTATAACCCAAGAAAAAGTCTTGTTTTTTCTCGCTCACATTGCTTATGTCACTTTTCTCTCAATCATAACCTATTCTCAAGTCACCTCCCTCACATTGAAAATGTCACTTCTCTCTAAATCATACCTTATTCTCAAGTCATCTCCCTCACATTGTAAATGTCACTCTTCTCTCAATCATACCTTATTCTCAAGTCACTTCTCTCACATTGCTAATGTCACTTTTCTCTAAATCATACCTTTTTATCAAGTCACCTCCCTCATATTGCACATGTCTCTTTTCTCTAAATCATACCTTATTCTCAAGTCACCTACCTCACATTGCACATGTCACTTTTCTCTAAATCATACCTTTTTATCAAGTCACCTACCTCATATTGCACATGTCACTTTTCTCTCAATCATACCTAATTGTCAAGTCACCTCCCTCACATTGCACATGTCACTTTTCTCTCAATCATACCTTATTGTCAAGTCACCTACCTCACATTGCTAATATCATTTTCTTCCTCAGTCATACCTTATTTTCAAGTCACCTCCCTCACATTGCTGATGTCACTTTTCTGTAAATCATATCTTATTCTCAAGTCATCTCCCTCAAAATGCTAATGTCACTCTTCTCTCAATCATACCTTATTGTCAAGTCACCTCTCTCACATTGCTAATGTCACTTTTCTCTCCATCATACCTTATTGTCAAGTCACCTGCCTCACATTGCACATGTAACTTTTCTCTCAGTCATACCTTATTGTCAAGTCACCTACCTCACATTAGTAATATCACTTTCTTCCTCAGTCATATCTTATTTTCAAGTCACCTCCCTCACATTGCTAATGTTACTTTTGTCTCAATCATACTTTATTCTCAAGTCATCTCCCTCACATTGCTAATGTCGCTTTTCTCACAATCATACCTTATTCTCACGTCATCTTCCTCACATGGCTGATGTCACTTTTTTCTCAATCATACCTTATTGTCAAGTCACCTACCTCACATTGCTAATATCACTTTCTTCCTCAGTCATACCTTATTCTCAAGTCATCTCCCTCACATTGCTAATGTCGCTTTTCTCACAATCATACCTTATTCTCACGTCATCTCCCTCACATGGCTGATGTCACTTTTCTCCTAGTCATCTCAGTTCTCATTTGATCTGCCTTTGTCTTCAAAACTATTCCCTAATCTCCCCACATCGCTATTGTAATTTTCTCCCAATATTATAAAATTTCCTGGTTATTTTCCCTGCAGTGCTGGCCTCAGATCTTCCACCGCACCAAAACCACTCCCTCACCTAATTGTCTTTCACTCCCAAAGTCACATGATCAGTCTGTCTCAGATTGCCGGTTTAACCAATATTTGTTGGTACTCATTCATCCGGACACACAACCCCACAGAAACCTTGTACCGCTTCTCAAGTAACATCATCTACCTAGAGAAAAGGGTGCAGTACTTAAAACACAAGGAGACCATGTGTACTTTGATTGCCCTCACAGTGCTCCTCCGTGGATAACAGCAGGTCTTGAACCGGGCACTAACCTCTTGATGTGATTACATTTTTAAAAAAAGCTGGTTCATTTCCGCTGCCAGTAGAGGCACAGCCACAATTGAATCATATTGGGTGGGGGGGGGGGGGAGGGGGGGGGGGGGGGGGGGTGGTGCTTTTCCAGGATACGTGTGGCTCGGGAGTGGAGGGTTAGGCTTTTTATTATTATTATTTTAATTTAGTTCAACGTTAGTCTCCACAAACAAAGTAGGTCACATTCCATTGATAACTTTGTTTTGACTAGTCTACTTTCCTGGGGGTTACGGGTGTGCCACTCTGTTGATTGCTTTCTGGCTTGTCTTGCATTTACGTTTTTCTTCCGAGAAAGAGAATGCCTCTGACATAGGTTGCACCACTCGGGGGGAGGGTTGTGTGTTAAACCAAGTTTTTCTGTGTTTTTAGTGTTAAAAGCGCTGCCTGGCTGAAATTTACAACACGCATTGCCGAACACCCCCATAGCAATTTGCAAAAGTCGCGCGACTCAGGAACTACCACTCAGAAGTGAGCTAGTGTGTATTTGGGCGGGCTCTGGGGGGACTAACATGGAACTAACCTTATTATTAATTATTATTATTGTCATTCCCCCGTGTGTGTGTGTGTGCGTGTGCGCGTGTGCGCGTGTGTGTGTGTGTGTGGGTGGGTGGGTGTGGGTGTGGGTGGGTGGGTGTGGGGGGGTGGGTGGGTGGGGGGCAGAAAGGGGAGGGGGGATACTTTACCTTCTTGCAAATTGTCATGGAGTAATCAGAGGGGCTCTGCTAGCCAAAATATTTGGGGGAGAGATGGGACTAGGTGACTGAGGCCGCAGATCTAGTACTCCCTGGCTGCCAGTTAAAAAACTGCAAGAGCAGATTAACGGGACTTTGAGATGGTAAAAATAACCTATATTTTGGGATGATACATTTTTTACTTTCTTTGCTTTGTGATCAGTGAAAATAGTGAACATCCTTTGATGACAGCCAATGAAGCAAGAATTACAGGAATAGATACCAACTCTCGTGGTTGACTTTTGATTAATTGAGGCTCATTAGCAACTGACTTGAACCCTTTCAGGCTCGGGAACTTTAGAAGAAACGTTTACATTGTGAAAATAACCACTGAAATTGTATATGCATATGACTCTTGAAAACCATCTTTGTTGACTGTATTTACAGGATTGGGAGGGTGGAGGGAAGAGAGAGAGAGAGAGAGAGATAGAATAGACAGACAGACAGACATAGAGAGACAGGCAGAGAGAGACGGACAGTAAGAGAAAAACAGAGAGAGACAGAGAAACAGAGAGAGAGAGAGAAAGAGAGAGAGAGAGAGAGAGATGTTGTACAAGTCACATTGTGTAGTAGTTTGGATTCTGGTTGAAGAGCCACTGACAAATCTTGTGTTGTTTATTTATGGTTGAAAGATTTTAACAGATAGAATAACAGTTGACTGCACAATTGCTAACTTCAAAGAAGATAAAATCCCTGATTTTTTTTCTTTGACTCTACTATAGTCCATTCCAAAAGTCGTGACCAACTTTAAAACTCAGTAACCATTCAGTGTAAATTGTTGGAATTTTAATAATCGTGTCCTTGTAGGAAAACAATTATAACGTGAACGGACATCTGGTTTTTTTTTTTTTTTTTGCTTTATCTGCGGTTAATGAAAAAACTGGCACAGATTCACACAGTTAGCATGTTTACAGCTAATGAAGTGACGCAAACTTGGAAAAACATCAAATTGCACGTGTTTTAGAGGTAATCCTTGCACACAAAAAACCAGGCGTACTTATTTTGAATAGTGAATGTAGTGTCACACTCTCATTTACATAAGTGAAACTCAGTTCATTGGTATTTTCCTTTCAAGTTGTCAGTTTTCTACATTAACCTTCCCAAGAGTTAAACGCAACATTTCATTGAATGCAGGATGGGCTATCAAAATAATAACAAGAAATGATTTCTAAAACAGTCTCCACTCTTGTGGTTTAAAGTAAACAATATGTGTCAATTACTCGTTATTCTTTTTTTTTTTTTTTTTAAGGAGGTCACAATTATTAGCCCTGACACAGATCAAAGAAATTTGCCTCTTCAAAAAAACAGTAGCACCTGCGCAATTGTAAATTAGAAAAACATAAGGACCTATGAAATCCAAGGCCACATGGAAAAATTCATGTTAATGCATACAGTTTTCGAGATGTTTGAGGGCAGAGGACACACGACTTTTGGAATAGACTATAATATGATGTTTCATTTGGCGAGTCACAGAACTGCAGGATCTTCTTTGTAGTTCTGGTCCATTGTGTTGATCTTGTTTTCCAAAGAAGAAGAAGATTGGGACTGTTCACCCCCCCCCCCCCCCCCCCCCAAACCACTTATTGCTAAATGTAATGGGGATTAGCTAGTTTGCAAGGGTCGTCTTTGTAGTTCTCTTCCAGTGCCTTGATCTTGTTTTCCAAAGAAGATGGGTGTGACTGTTCATCCTACCTTATTGCTATGTGTAATGGCGATTAGCTAGTTGCAAGCTTTAAATGAGATGGTCAGACTCGTTTATGTGAGTAAAAGGGCCCATTTAATCAGCCAGCACTCGAAGGGTGATTTTGTCTAGCATCATGCCGGTGACATTTTCTTCCCTGGACATTTCCTGGTACCATTTTAGACTGAGTCCGCCTAGCGGCACCCCTCACTCCCACCCCCACCCCATCCCCATACCTTCCACCCTGCTCCATTTCATGCCGGCATCCACTTCTTGACTCTGGTCAAATCTTGAGTTTTGCTTATACATCAGTTTTACAGATCTGGCTGATTTGTATGCAGACTTGTTTCCTCATACTTTAGACAGGTGCACTCTGACTTGAAAGGAAACACCCCATTATTAACATTATATTACTATATGCTTGTTGGTGAAAGGATGGGGATGGTGGGGTGGGGCTCTATTGTTTTCCCCCACAACGGGGTCCCGAAACCCACACAGGCAATGGAAACATTAGGTTCGGTGTATCTTGACCGTCAGATATCTTGATCATCGGGTATCTTGACCATCAGATATCTTGACAGTCAGATATCTTGACTGTCAAATTGACATCTTGACCGTCAGATATCTTGACTGTCAGTTATCTTGACCGTCAGAGGTGAAGGAGTCTAATCAGTCAACGACAAAAGAGGGATTGAATGACGCTTGGTGTTATGTGACTATGATGATGATGATGATGATGATGTTAACTTTATCAGTACTAACATATCATTACTTTAAGTCATTTTTTTCTTTTAAAGTTTTGTGAAATAATAGTTTTATGCAGTCGTCCAGCGTAAAGCATTTTTTTTTCTTTAAATATCCAGAAACCATGAGTTGCCAACCCTTTGGCTCGGTACTATGGATATCGCAACCCTCTGGCCTTAATTCAACGATAAAAACCATAAATCTGGGAGAAATGTGGCTTTTCTGCCTACCTCCGGGCATGAACCCGGACCACAAGGAGTTCATCACATGGTCGCCGCGAAGTCAGGTTTAACCAGCTACCCTAGCGAGCCGGGCTAGCGTGAAGCATTTAAAATAACACTGTGAGCTACAAGAAACTAAACTTATAAATAAATCCAGTTAGGCTTCCAAGGTCCCAGCTTGGAGGGGTGGGGGGGGGGGGGGACATATAAGTAATGGACCCATTGTCTGAAACAAGGATGACATTGAGTGTGACTAATTAAGAGTTTGTTTCATGTTGCTCTGTTTGGCTGATATGTGCAGATATCACAGCCTAGCTGTTAACCACATCACACTTTTCATTGTACCACATATTTTATTGTGTGCAGGATAGGCTATAAAAATAATCAGCCCGCATAGCGGCTCATGTTAAATGATTTCCAAAACAGTCTCCATGTTTCAGGTTTAAAGAAAACGATTTGGGATAGTTACTGTGTATTCTGTATTACTGTGTATCCTTTGAGGAGGCTACGTAGTCTCGAGGCAATGCACCCGCCTTGAGTGCATGGAGATCCTGGGTTCAAGCCCCGGTGAAGGCTAAGATTTTGTATGCGGATGTCTAGTCATTTTCCCTGGTCTCTGGGTAGTAAGATCTGACGCCCATGTGTATTGTTGCACACATAAAATATCCTTTAGCAGTTGGAAAAAGAAAAAGAGTAGTCTAATGGCGCGTCGCCCGGACAAAATTTTGAGTTTAAGAAATGGCAGAAGTATTTCAGCATCCTCGCCGGTACTACAGAGTTCTTGCCCTGCGCTGAGTTTCTTCTTCAGGCTTGAGTCAGAAGTAGAATGGAGCACTTATGGGTTACTACCCTTGTGCCATGATGTTGATCCGTCGTCTAAACATAACCTAAACTTAAACTGTGTATTCTAATTTCTAGGGATAAGACCTTCCAGTTAGTTCAATATACAGCCACCTTGTTTAGTATTATAACTTTGTCGACATACCACTGTCATATTTAGCTTTCATTATCTTCTCTTGAATGTTCCCAGGATTCAGGATCGCTGCCTTCCACGCCTAACAGCATGCGATCTAGCACTGAGCGGTTGTTGGCAGAGTTCGAAGGACATGCACTGCAGTATGCAGCGAAATCTTTGCAGTCATTGTAAGGATTGAGTCTCATTGGCTAGTTACTTGAAGAAAGTGTACACCTTAAGTTTTCATGCATAAAAAAAAATGTATATATATATATATTTTTTTTTAATGAAAACCTTTTTATTTACATACGCTCCTTGTCTCTCTCTGTTTCAGTCCCTTCTTCCTCCTCTCTTCATCTGCCCACCTACATGTCCCTCTTTCAGTATTTGTCTCCTTCTGTCTTTCGCGCTCTCTTTCTCTCTCCCCCACTAGTATTATTTGCATGACTACAATTGTTTTGAAAACAAATTTCAGTTTGTATGTTTTCCTTAGCCAAAGAACACATATGGCTGGAGTTATGCTTGTAATAGCGTTGGTCATATTTTTTTTTCCTATGTGTGTAAACATAAACATGATAACAAATAATAATAATAAAGAAGATAAAAAGAAAAATTGAAATGGGTGTCCCATATGTTTCCACACATAGGAAAAATACAAACATGGCCAACGCCATTATAGGCATAACTCCAGCCATACATGTTTTTCAGCTGTGGAGGACACGCCACACTCATTCTTTCTCCACCTCTTCTACACAATTTCCTTCTTTCTTTTACCTCTTCTGCATCATCTCTTTCCTTCTCTACCTCTTCTACATCTTCTCCTTCCTTCTCCACCTCTTCTGCATCTTCTCATTCTTTCTTCACCTCTTCTACCTCCTTTCTCCACCTCTTCTACACTATTTCCATCTTTCTTTTACTTTTTCTATACCTACCCTTCTTTCATTTCATCCCCTTCTACATTTTCTCCGCCATGACGTAGCAGCTAGATGCTCACCTGTGGATCAAAGGGTTGTGGATTCAGACCCGAACAGTGCTGAACTGTTTTGTTTTTTTCAATTCTATGACCTTGGCTCTCAGGTCTACCCAACCTTAAATGGATACCAGGTAAAGTTCCTTCAAGTAATGGTGGCCGGCATGATGCGGATCACATCACTCACCAAGTGAGTGTAAAATATAGGTCTAGCCCTATATGCCCAGTATGCCGTGGAAAACATTGTTTTTAATACAACACATTATTCCCAGAGCTGTATTGTTTTCAGCTCTATGAGACTCAACATGATTGTGCCTGGACACAAAAACTTCAGATATCATGAAATGATAGAAATAACAAATAAGGCAGCGCTCCTCAAGGCAGACAAAAACCGCAGACTGTTTAGAAAAATTAGTTAGACATAGACTGTCATTTGTACAGTGGTTGTCTCATGTTATTCAATATGGCCAGTAGCCTGTATACATGTGAGCTGGTGAAATACCTTATATGGTGGTTCTACGTGTGTATAGCCAACTTACTGTGTCTGACTACTTCCATTAACCACAGACTGTATTGATTGTGGCAGCTGTTCGCTTTGGCGTCTCTAGCAACGCCATATGCATTTATTGCATGCGCATATTTCTGGATGGTTCCAGACTTATTGTGTGTTCACCAGTTTTTCAAATGTGGCAGTGGGAGACATTTCACTTGATGTACACTGGCACAGGAATGGAGCAAATATGGGAAACTGGATTGCAGTGAAATTGAAACCTCGACTAAGTCTTTGGGGATTTTTGAGGAGACATGTTACAAGAAGGAATGGACTGAAAGAGTTATCACAGCTGGCTAGATTAATGGGAAAAAGAGCAAGGGAAAGTCAAATAGCTGTGGATGGCTTTGACATTTTAATGGGGCAAAACAAGGGCACTGACCTGATCCGTGATTCTGGTGATCATGTGAGATGGTAAAACACGACTATTTAAACTTAAAGGCAGAACACAGGATAAAACTGCTTTACAGCCACATGTACACACAATTTGAGATTGGAGAATCAGTCATGTGCACTTGTGGATTGGCAGCTGAGGCAATAGATCACATCCTCCAAGACTGTCCCAGATACAACATATCAAGGCAACACTTTTGGCCAAGAGAAACACCGGTGGACACGGGTTGCTGAGTGAATTACAAAGGACAGAGAAGTTCATACTAGAGACAACATTGCAGATATAGATAATCAGTTTCAGGTGAAAAAAAAAAGAAAGAAAACGAATATGATTATGATAATTGCTTGTCAATAATTTAGTTCCATATAGTTTACCATAGTAGCCTTTCTGTGAACATTTTCATGTATTTCAGATCAACATTCCCTGAGAAACAGCTGACCTCATCCCTGGGCACAAACTCTGAGAAGATTGTTCGCTTTGCAGTTCGATCATTAGGCTGGGTGAAAATTGCCGAAGAGGACTTAACCCCAGAGCGTAGCAGCAAGGCTGTCAACAAGTGTATCGTTGACCTCTCTCTGGGCCGTAATGACATCAACGATGCCGTGGGACGCTGGGGAGATGTAAGAGTTAAATTCATTTTTTTGTAAATGGCGTGAGAATTATCGGAGTGCAAATTTAAATTTCCCATCCCGTGTTTGCCAATTCCCAGCTGTAATTCTATTTGCAGCCACTGTCATTTTTTTTGGGGTCTTTATTTTTGTGTACTGTTTTCTATCACGTGTTGCTGAGCAGTTGTCTGTGACCTTGCCATGTCCTTTGTTATCTTGTTGCTTCCATGTTGTATTTTTTTTTTATTGTGATGTTTTTTAGATATTTATGTTGCTTTTTCTTCCTCATTTTATTTCCTGACTCTTCTTCTTCTTCTTCTTCTTCTTCTTCTTCTTCTTATTATTATTATTATTATTATTATTCTCCTCCTCCTACCCCCTCCTCCTCCCCCCTCCTCCTCCCCCCTCCCCTTCTCCTCCTTCTCATCTTCTTCTTCTTCTTTCCTTCTTCTCCTCTTCCTTTTCTTCTTCTTCTTCCTCTTCCTCCTCCTTTTCCACCTCTTCCTGATCTTCTTTTTTTCCCGCTCTTTCTTATGCTTTTTTTTCCTTCTCTTTCTCTTCTTCATTAACATTTATAGCCCAACCTGAATACTTGTAGTGAATGTACCAATGGTTTTTTGTTTGTTTGAGGCGAGCAGTTTTTGTCTCCTTTATGTCTCCTTACTATGTTTGCAATTCATGCAGGAAAATGTAAAGCCATCCAATTACCTGTTCCACAGATGTACTTATAATTATCTCCTGCCTTTAGTTTATTGAAGAAGTTGTATTTCAGCCTGTTTTTGTCAATTGTGGCTGCCCGGGCTATCTGATTGAGTGGTTGGCTGGCTGGCTGGATTGCTTGGTTGGCTGGCTGGATTGCTTGGTTGGCTGACTGGATTGCTTGGTTGGCTGACTGGATTGCTTGGTTGGCTGGCTGGATTGCTTGGTTGGCTGGCTGGATTGCTTGGTTGGCTGGCTCGATTACTTGGTTGGGTCATTGGCTATCGGGGTTGCTTGGCTGGGTATTTGTTGCCTTGGTTGCTTGGTTAGGTGACTGAATTGCTTGATTCTGTAGTTGGCTACCTGGGTTGCTTGTTTGGGTAGTTGGTTTCCTGGTATGCTTGGTTAAGTGGTTGGCTAACTGGGCCTGTATTGACTGCATATTTTCTTATGTAACATGATGTGGGGCGTAAACAATGTTTGCCAAAAATTGTGACTAAAAGATGTGTTTATTCCTGGAAATAATGTTAAATGTGTTAGATTAGTGTAGTTGTTCAGTTGAAGATGAATTTGCTACAGGCCTGGCAAGTCGGCGGAGGATTCAGCAGTTCAAAAAAAAAAAATGCCCAAGATGAAAATAGGAGATGTTGTAGAATTAGAGAAAAAAGAGGCCAGCAGAAGGTTAAGACCAGCTTAGGGACAATCAATATACGTCGACACTTCGATGAGGTACAAGGTGGAAGAGAAGAAGAAGAAGCACACAAGAGTATCTTAAGGTTCAATAAAAAAATTTACAGTTCTTTTGCACCTGAGTCCTCCATAGGTTTAGGTTAACAGGCTTTTCCATCAACTAATAAAAATGCACCATCAGATAACTATGCATTTGTATTTTTTGTTACCAGCATAGTTCAACAGATGGTTAATTTTTGGGGGATAGGTTGGTGGGTTAGTTGCAGAACTGATATGGTTAGTAGTGTTATCCCCTGGTCTCTGGGTAGTAAATCCGAATGCCCATGTGTATTCTTGCGCATGTAAGAAAATCCCTTGGCAGTTGGAAATCGAAAAAAGTAGCCTAACAGCACTGCACAGGTAAAATTGTGAGTTAAAAAACTACCTAAAGTATTTCAGGATCCTCTCCGGTGCAACAAAGTTGATGCACTGCATTGAGATTCTTCAGACTCAGGCTTGAGTTTGATGAAGAACGGAGTACTTTTGGGTTACACCCGTGTACCACGATGTTGATCCATCGAATAAACGTAAACAATTTCAGCTCCATCTTTTTCTTATAGTTGCCACGGGGCAGTAACCATGTCTGCCACAGCCTTCTGTCTTGTTTACCTTTAGTTATTTTAGACACAAATAATCATCCATGCCAGGATGTCAGACTGTCTAGCATCTCTCTTAGTCTGCTTCTGTCTCTCTTCCCTGCTAACTTGTCCACCATCTCAATGTACTCCAGTTTTTCTCCTTCTAATGATGTGACCAAAGAATGTAGATTGTCTCCTTTGGTCAACTCTTTATGAAATGCATGGCTGGTTACAATGAATCTTTTATGTACCCCAGCAACATTTGAATAACTGTGCTGTTAGTCTCTTTGAAAAATATGCACTTGTAATAATTCTTAGTGATAGTTTTTCTTTCTCCCCCTCTCTCTCTCTCTCCCCCTCTCTCTCTTTCTCTTTCTCTCTCTCTCTTTCTCTCCCCCTCTCTCTCTCTTTCTCTCTCTCTCTCACTCTCTCTCTCTCACGTTCATGAATCAATGAATGACTCTGCACTTAGTCACAGTCATGCACTCATAATATTTCTGAGTGATTGTTCTTCTCTCTCCTCTTCTCTCTGTCGCCGTCTGTATGTCTCTCTCTCCCTCTCTCTTTCTCTCTATTTCTCTCTCTCTCTCCCTCTTTCTCTTTCTCTCTCTCTCTCTCCCTCTCTCTCTCTCTCTCTCTCTCTCTCTCTCTCTCTCTCTCTCTCTCTCTCTCTCTCTCTCTCTCTCTCTCACGTTCATTAATCAATGAATGACTCTGCACTTAGCCTCTTTCCCAGTCATACACTCATAATATTTCTGAGTGATTATTCTTCTCTCTGTCGCCATCTGTATGTCTCTCTCTCTCACACTCTCTCTCTCTCTTACTCTCTCTTTCTCTCTCTCACTCTCTCTCTCTCCCTCTCTCTCTGTCACTCTCTCTCTCTTTCACGTTCATTAATCAATGAATGACTCTCCACTTAGCCTCTTTCACAGTCATACACTCATAATATTTATGAGTGATTATTCTTCTCTCTGTTGCCGTCTGTATGTCTCTCTCTCTCTCTCTTTCTCTCTCTCTTTCTCTCTCTCTCTCTCACTCCCTCCCCTTCTCTCCCTCACATGTCTGTCAGAACTGCATGACCAATTCCTAACCTCTTGAAAATAAAGTTTTTTTTTTATTGTTCATACTCTCTTTATCTTACTCCTTCACAATCTCCCTCTCTCTGTCTTTTCTTCTTCTCCCCTCTTTCTCACCCTTTATAACTCACTCTATGTCATATCCCTTTCCTTCCCCCACTCTGCTTCATTATTTGCTGCAAAATTGCAATTGAAAGAGTTAATGGACCTTTCTGGCTAAGACAAATTAGCCTTTGCTATGACTATAGGCAATGGCTTATGTTCATTTATTTTTGAGTGCAACTAATAACAAATAAATCACAATCTAATCTGTTCCCTTCTTACTGCATTACTTTCATCTCCAGTCCCTGAGTAAGTTGCTTTTACTTTTTCCTACAATTCTTTTTGCAGTTTTGATATGCCAGGTTCCTTTACAATTCTGAGACCAAAATAGAATTTAAGCATCAAGCCATATAATTTGTCAAATAAGTTTGCAAATGAAACAGAAATCTGTCTAACCAGTAAAGCAGACATTTTTATTAAAAGCGTTAACTGGCTGACATCTTTAGGTGCAGGAGCCGGGTGAAAATATGCAGCAAGACAAAGGTCCATTGAACATGTGTCTTTCATGTCAGGGTCTACTAATCAGCTTGGCAAACTCTCTTGATTGGAGTTGTTTCCCCTAGGGCAGTTGTCTTCTTTGATAAGTATGAGTTTCATGTTCTCAGGAAAACTTAGTAAGAAATGTATTCTTTTATGAAATTTATTCTCTTACATGAGGGTTGTGCTTGTCAAGTATGGAAATTTTCGTTTTCCACAAGAGTACTTTTTGTATGAATAACATAGTCTGAGGTTGATCTCCCCTCTGTAGCTTGTCGAGATATTGAAAGTATGTAAAGGCGGTATTATTATTTCCTATTTTTATACTTTGCTGGGCTTCACCCGGGATAATGAGTTGAATTGAGTCAAGAACTAACATCACAGCACTCGGGGCATTTCCATGCATGCTCCATCCGTATCTTCAGCAGCCAGCGCAAAGTTCTGATACTAATGGTACTAGTCACAATCTGGTTTTATGTCCGTCTTGCCTTTCCTCTGAGTGTAGTGAGCCGGCCAGACCCTCTGGTTACACCTAGGTGCCTCATTCTCTCCAGGCCGTAATTAATCTTCTTTCTCTACTGATTCCGATGCTTGTTCCCAAAGGGCCTTGACCACATCTGACTTGTCATGTATCAATTCACCCAGGATAGTGAATGATAATTTTTATCTCCAGTTCTCTACTTTTATATGTCTCCACTGCTGCCCTAAGTTTAGTCATTGCCCTTAGCTGCACCTTGGGCTCCTACCGCCCTCTGGACTGTACCACCAGCCTTCAAGTCAAACAGACGATGCTACTTCTTCCCTCAGCTACCACAGCACCCCTCAAGGGGACCATAGCATCCACTGTAGGAAGAACTGATTTAGGAGACTCCTGCTACCTCAACATCTCCCCCCCCCCTCCCCCCCCCCACCACCTTTCCCCTAATCCTGGTTCTCACTCATGGTTACTGTTCAGACTTTTGACAGCCCCCAAATTTGACCAGTGAAATGACCAGCACCTCTACTGACCCAACATCTCCAGTGGGATTCCATCGACCACAGTTTGAAACACTGGTCTAACCAGTTCTGCATGTGTGAGTTCTCATTAGCTTTTTCTCCAGAGTGTTTTGAAACTGTCACAGGCCACATCACTAATTCTGTTTCACATTTTATTTTAAGCATATTGGTTGACAAGGGGGTCTTACCAATACCCTATATTTAATTGCTGAGCATTGCCCGGTTTTAATATCCCGGGCTCTACTTCATCTTTTTCTGCCATTTGTTTAATTATTGCCACTCAGTGCATGCAAGGCTCTTTCCACCTCCTGGCTTGTTCCACCGCCTTACTGATTTGACCAACAAAGTTACCGCAACCTAAACTGTCCTAGCACCCCACTTGGATAGGAAAGACTGGTCTAACCCACATTAGTCATAGTTAATTGTAGTCATTAGGTTGTTACTTTTTTTTTTTTTTTTTTAGTAAATTTCATTTGAAAGTACTGAGAGCAGTCAAACTGAAAATGTGCACTTTATACTATAAAAAAACACACATATTGTCAGTTATATAAGCTTAAATAAAATGTTACTATTCTCTTGTGCTGTACTTCAGCTTTGTCTCCACCACTGAAGTATATTTAGGCATATTCCCTTCTGAGATTCTTAGTCTTCATTTAAATATGTCTGGGGGGGCTGCAAGGTCTCGAGGTATGGTGTCCACCTCCAGTGCTAGAGGTTCCGGGTTCAATCCTCGGTATATTTTTTCAGGTGGACTTGGACTTCTAGTAATTTCCCCTGGTCTCTGGGTAGTGAGATCAGATGTCAGTGTGCATTGTTTTCATCAGGAAAAATCCCTTGGCAGTTGGAAATCGAAGAGAGTAGCCTAACGGCGCTGCCCAGGCAAAAATTTGGATTTTGAAAAATATCTACTCAAAGTATTTCAGGATCCTCGTCGGTGCTACAGAGCCTGTGCACTGTGCTGAGCTTCTTCAGACTCAGACTAGCAAGAAGATAAACGGAGCACTTATGGTTTACTACCCGTGTGTCATGATGTGATCTGTTGTTCAAACTTTAAACCTCAATTTAAAATTTATGTCTGTAAAACCACATCTCTGAGGCCTCAAGTATTTGTCAGGCTTGTTGACTAAATGTACAGAACTCACAGCCATATTTCAAAGCTGGCTCTAAAAAACATGCAAGAATGATTTTTTATAACCTCTGATGACAAGTGTTTATGACATGCTATCTTGACTTCTTAAAACATGTCCTGATGACAATTTTTAAGATAGATTGGTCTCGGATCTCAGAACAGTTTTTAAAAAATATTCACATTTATGTGAATTCTTTTTCTTCTTCTTTACTTATTGTTCACCGGCTGTAAACTCCAGCAGAAATTTCTGGTTGTGTTTCAAATTGAGGGCTTTGGTCTGTTTTCAGAACTCGAGTTTTGCATGCACATCCATTTCACAGATTTAGTTTATGTGTATGCAGACTGTTGGTTCCTCACCTCTCAGCCAGATGCACTCAAACTTCAAAGAAATCACTCCTGATTAGTCGGCTTTTATGTTTAGGGCAGCAGTGGGTATGTCCTTCCCGCCCACCCCCTCCCAAAATGGTGTTGTGGAACCCACAGTGAGATGTGAATGTTAACCCATGACGAAGGGGCTAGCAGACAAACAAGTGCTCAAGATCCACTGTACTACCCTGGTTCCCAAGAAGCTAACAGTTGTCCAGAAATAGGAGCTGTCCAGAGATTTACAGTTCTGAAGACATTGAACCAGAGGAAAAGCCAGAGAAAAAAGTGTCCACTGATTATTGATAAAAGAGACTACCTCAAGAGTAATTGTCGCTGGCCATGTGATTTGGGTCCTTTTATCTTGCGGAGAATACAAAATGAACTGAGACATTCATCACTGAAGGTCTGGGAAAGTGGGGACAAATTGACTTATTGTCAGAAAATTGATTTGATTCCTGGTCGGGTGTCTTATTTGGTAGCTGGTTAGCAAGGATGGAAAATGGGTGATTTATTGCCAGAAAGGACTTCTAGAAGTGGGTAACTTCATTTTTTTGGGGCGGACTTGATTCACCAGAGTGGAGTGGTCATGCTGATTGGGCCTTGGTTAGAATCTGTAAAGGAGAGTGTACTTTACTGTTGTAGTGCCACAAAGAAGAGTGAATTAATGATGGTGGTGGATAAAAGTTGTGGCTAGCTTAATCACTTTTTTTTAATTTATTTCTTTAATGTGACTGGGTCATTGAGATGCTAGATCCAGATTTGCCCTTTAGAGTGGGGAGCTACTTTATGATCAAGCGAGGGCTTCCTTTGATTAAGTGAACAATGAAACAGAAGTTTTGGACGGTTACGTGCCCATGTGGGGGAAGAAGGGGGGGGGGGGGGGGGGGGGACTTTTAACCAGGTTAAAACTTTTACTGCTAGCATGGGAGCTCCTTGCTGGCTACTGAGAGAGGGGTCAGAGCACATATGAAATGTCTCAAGTGCAATGATGTCATTTCTTGATTCACTCCTTCATGCTAGATCCATATTTTGATATGAGGGGGCTTCAAATGAAAACCTTGAATGTGTGATAGAAATTACAATAACCTCAGCATTGTCTTGTAACATGTCAGTATTGTTGTTAAGATGTCAGGAGTGTGAAGCATGTTTCATCACAATGCAGATGAACACAGTGACATCATAATGACAGTTTAACCCTTTAACCCTTTCACCCTAGGAAGTACCCAAAACCCGCTCTTCCACTATGTGCCATGCCCCGTAAATGCCACTTAACCGGCGTGGCTGTAGAAACTTGTTACAAGAATCCTCACTCTCGCTAAGAGCGTTTGATTGTGCTTGCACATATGCAAACGTTACAAAAGTCTATAGTTACTAAAAAAAATAATTAGATGGGGTTTTCTTTGTTTTAAACTGACTTTATTTATAGAAATTATATCGGGAAGATCCCAACATTTTTCCCAGTGCTTCCCTGAGGCAACTGATGGGGGATGAGAAGAAGAAACCCTGAAGAAATGAAGACATACTTAACACAGCACATTAAAAAGAGCACACAGGAACCCCTTACACCTCCCCCCTCCACCCTCTTTTTTGTGTGCCCTTTCCTTTCCTCCACAATACTTTACTGAGGAAACAGTAGCAAGAGAAGAAGTAGTCCACTGAAGGGAATAAAGACATACTTAACACAGAACATTAGAAAGAGCATACAGAAATTCTCACATCTCTCCTAACACTTCCTGGGGTAACTATAGGAAGATAAGAAGTAGAAGACAGGTAAATCTAGGGGAACCAGCGACAAAAAATACAGGGAGAAAATACCTGAAAAATGTCAAAGTGAATGACTTGAATGGATAGAAAAAGTAAAAGTGGGTTTGGCATGAAATGATTTAATGGTTATTCTGCACTGGAGATACAAGGCAGAAGAAAAAGATGAAGAAGAAGAAGACGAAGACAAAGAAGAAGAAAACATCTGTTAGAAGAGTTTTACCCTTTTTTAACTTTTCAGAGGATCGTGTTATATTGGACTATGAGGAGGCATGAGACTCACTGTCTATGGCCATGGTGGGTGTGATTAGGAAGACCTGCTGCTCGCATTATGACAAGTTTTTCGCAATTATAGCATGGGATTTCTGGACCGTTGTTGCCATCCTTTCTGCAATCATTTCTTGCTTCATTCTTATTTCCTTCCAGGGGGGGCTTGTGGTCTCAAGGCATTGTGTCTACCTCTAGTGCTAGAGGCTCCACATTCAATCCCCGATGGGGGCTGGGATTTTTTCACATGGACTTGGACTTCTAGTAATTCCTCCTGGTCTCTGGGTAGTGAGAGCAGACGCCCGTGTGCATTGTTGTGCACGTAAAGAATCTAATTTGGACTCAGACTTCAGTTAGAAGAAGAACGGAGCACTTGTGGGTTACTACCGGTGTGCCTTAATGTTGATCCGTTTTTCAAACTTCTCATTCCCTTCCTGATTTGCTCCCACTACGCAGGGTGCAATGCATTTGGTTTGTTTGAGGACCTACTGAACCACGTTATGTGTATTTGTCACCAGGGCAAGGACTTGTACATGGATCTGGACTACAGCAGTCTGAGGCTGATTGATCCTGTGGATGGGGTGACCCTCAACACCCAGCCCATCCACTCTATCAGGGTGTGGGGGGTGGGCCGGGAGAATGGAAGGTCAGTGACATCTTCTGGAAATTCTGTCAGTTTAAGGAATAGTGCAGACCAGTAACATATTGTAAAAACAGAAGGTTGTTAGTCTTGGCAATAAATTAGAATAGTAACATATAGAATAGTAACATACTCAAGAACTGTACTAAGTGTGGGAAGGGGTGGAATAGAAGGTCAGTAAACATATCGTTCTAGAAATTCTCTGAGTTTGGGGCATAAGATAGGAAGGTTAACTTCAAGAATTATATTAGGGGGTGGGTCTTGGGACAGTGGAAGGTCATCTTCTTCTGGAACATGGTCATAACTCTCCAAATCCTGAATTCCAGCCTGAATCCGCCTTTTAATTATCAAGTGACTGGCCATTTGGCATAATTCTCTGTCTAGCTGATGATCTTGAGTAAGGCTTGTTTTTAGGGTAGGTCTAATTTTCGGGAAAACATTGTATTAGTAAAAAATTATTCCAAACATAAAATGGTGATCCTAATTAACACTTATCAGATTTTCAGTTGTGTAATTGGCTACAGTGTTTGATATGTAAAGGTGTAACCAACGTTTTTTCCCCTAGGAAAAAAAACCAAGGTGCCGGTACTCAGAGTATCTAAACTAAAAATTCCGGTACTCACCACAAAGTATTTATTACATCAGCGCCCCAAAAAAAATGCCTTAAAATAAACTGCCAGAAAAGAACATTTACTGAACCCATGTGCCTGGTAGACTTTCATAAAAGACCAAGAATGTTGAGAGAAAGCTGTTTTACCTAAACTTAATTTCCTTCCTAAGGCCGCAGTGGTCTAGCGGTTAGACGCCCCGCTCCCCCACTGGTCCAAAAATTGTGGATTTGAATTCACATTGAGTCAGATTGTTTTTTTTTTTCAAAAATTACCTGATCTGCTAGGTCAGCCTAGCTTAAAATGGGTACTAGCTAAAGTCCTGGAAAGTAAATATTGCTGGAGTGATGTTGGCCGTCGAGGTTTGATTGGTTTATAAAACTAAGAGTCTACCATTGTGTGCTCAGTGCACCACTGGCATGAAAAGAGGTCCATATTTTTTTTTTTAAACTGTACTCTCTCCTTGCAGACATTTATCTGCGGTTCTGAAGGGGTTAAAACAGCTGGGATAGTGGCTTAAAATAGGAACTTTGTTGGACAGAGGGGGTTAATAATATTACCATTGCCATATCTTCTGTCTTACTTCACTAAAGACATCAGACTAGTCTTGTCATGCTGTATAAGCTTGTATTTGTTTCCTTCTGTGACTATACTGTATGTCAAGTTATGATATCACTGTATTGTTTTTATGTTACTGCCGCCTGGATTACAGAGAGAGGTAATACTTTTATTATATTTTATTGTTAGTGGGTTTTTCTTTGTTGATATTTAGTAATAGAGATGTAAAGCATTTTATTAATTGTAATCTTTACTTTTTTCAATTATTTGTTAACAAAATTTTTTTTAGTAAGACTTTTTACAATCGTTTTTGTTAGTGTCTGTATAGTTTGTCAAATTTAGTAATAGTTTTTTCATGTAATATTTATTAATTTTCTTTGTGTTTTCAACACTTAGTAATTGTAATATTAAAGAAACATGTTATGCCTAAGAGTAAAGTTAGAGGCAATGCTGTGATAACTAGTAGAGGAAACAGTTTGTATTTTTTTTAATATGTTTTTTTTTAATAGTTAATAATATTTACTGTTTTCATTGATTTTTAATTAATATTTTTTCTTTCCCCCCCTTTTTTTTATTGGTTAGTAATAGTTACTGTTTTCATTGAATATTTAATGATACAATTTTTTTTAAAGGTTTGTGTTTGAATAGTAATCTTTTTTTTTTTTTTTCATTTTTAATTTGTATAATGTTAGTAATATTTACAGTTGTCATTGAATATTTAATGATATATTTTTTATTTTTTTGTTTGGATACCTAATAGTTACTGCATTTAAAAAAAAAAATAATGACTCCTTGTAAAATTAATGATTATGGGTTAAATTTGGGGCAAGTACATAAGTTTATTTCTCTAGTTACATAATAATCACAGAGGTCAAGAATATAATTGGACCAAGGAGACATAATGTATTTTCTAAATTGAAGAGCACTGTGCAGTAAATTTCTGTCTTTGGAGGTTAATAAGAAATCTGTGTGTGTTACATAGAACCAGTGTTAACATATTGTTGGCAGTTTGCTTGTGTCACCAAAAAGGCTTATTTGAAAGCAGACTGTTGGTTTATCACCTCACAGGCAGATGCACTCTGACTTCGAAGGAAGCACTCTTTATTGTTTTTTTGTTTTTTTACAACATGCTCGTTAGAAGGTCAGAGGGTCACCTCTGACTCAGATGATCTTCCATGACATGATGTCAGACTTTCGATCATGTTCTCTTTCAGTCTGCCTCTTCCCCCCCTCCCCTCCAAGCTTTCCCACCATCAATGTGTACTACAATTTTTCTTCTTCTCATAACAGCAGATTTCAAGACATCTTCAGACCTTTTTCTGTCTAGGCTGTCCTCATAATTTATCTGTAGCATCACATTCCCACAGCTTCAGAATAATTTTGCGCTTATCGCCCAACTGTCCTTGGTATTTGTTACTGACCGATGTGAATGATTACAGGGATTTTGCCTACGTTGCTCGAGACCGTGGCATGCACACACACATGTGTCATGTGTTCCATTGTGACGTGCCTGCGCGCCAGATTGCCAACACTTTGAGGGACATTTGCAAGAAGATCATGCTGGAGCGCAGCCTGCATCAATCAGCAGTTGCCAAGTTGACTCGCCCTACAGATTTGCCCAATTTGGAAAAAGTTAACCCACCTAACGGAGAGAAGTTATCATTTCAAAGTCTTTACAAGGGTGAGTTGCTTTATATTAAGAAGTATTAGAGTATTTGAAATATGTGCACTGTAATAGGTCACAGGCAGTGGATTTATTATCACTAAAGAGAATACATTGAGATGTAAATGGATTTATCATTGTAAAAGAAAAGATAAAGTTATAAACCTTAAGTGCTCTGCCACCAGTACAGACAGCTGATAAGAATCTGTCCGCCTGTGTCGCCGTCGGCACGTAACTCCGTAGCTATAGCGAGGTTCCTCCATTACCCCAGAGTGTTAACTCTGGTGCCCATTTCCTAGAGGCTGGGCAAACCGCGGGAACCGTCCGGTTTCGAACAATGGCCGTGGGCTGCAGTGAGTCGCAGCTGGATTTGAAAGTGAGTCTCCTATTGACTATGCTAATGCGTTAAATTGAGTGAAGAAATTAACATCCGATACAGTAAAGAAAACCAATTATTGGAACACCTGACCTTCCTTTAACAGCATAAGACAATCCCAATCAACACAAAGAAACACCTCATACAAAGTATATTCATTCTCACCTCATGCTACTAGTACCAGACGGGGTTACTTACAATTCAGAGAAGCAAATTAGTAACCATGGAAATGAGATGTCTGAGAAGGGCTGCAGGAGTGATCAGAAGTGACTGTTTAATGAATTTTTTAGAGTTAACGCATCTTACCAAGCACCCAGGGTGTATGACTTGCTTCAGTCACATACAAGAGCTCCCTCAAATGACAAAACGACTATTAGGTTCCTACAGGAGAGCAAGAAGAGACCAGTAACAATAGGAACACCACCATAAGCAAGGCGCATGTAACAAACTAACAATGTCCTATTGTTACCACAACACAAGGTCTACGAGTACTTTTATATACTACACCAAGCAAAGTATGATCTTGTAGTGTGATCAGTCTCTTTATCATGGACGAACACATTGCAACGAAGATGAATAGGTGATCGATGACTCACAGTCAAGTTAACTACTGCCTTCCAGATACTCACAGTGGCAATCTGTCCAAACATGGACAGAACAACTCAGCAGACTATGTACCAGGTGCCTGATACGGGCAGTACATCACCCGATCACTCAGATACGCCTATGTGCAGTGCAGTGACAATCCTCTGAGAATTCTTCCTCTAAAAGACCCCGCCACCCGAGGACTCAAGATGGATGCACCACTTGGTGAAAGAATCCAGACCTCCCGGCTGCTACCCCAGCCACTCATTTAAGTATCACTAAGTAACATCCCATTAATCAACCTTCGATGCCTCCCCATCACAATTCCTCACTGGTCAGTACACACAGTGTTCCCCAGGACCTGCTATGCACTTAAGGATACCTGTCAACCAACGTATCACAGCCACAACCCTGCAGACCCTTACACACAGGGCTGACCTAAGTCCATTCTAGAAATCATGCTGACAGAATTACAAAGTCCTACTCATGATTCACCACAGTCATAAGGGCAGTTCACACAAGCTCCACAGAATAAAACCACATTGTTAAAACTGTCACACCAAGTCTATACGTGCTTAGCCACATTGTTAAAACTGTCACACCAAGTCTATACGTGCTTAACCACATTGTTAAAACTGTCACACCAAGTCTATACGTGCTTAGCCACATTGTTAAAACTGTCACACCAAGTCTATACGTGCTTAACCACATTGTTAAAACTGTCACACCAAGTCTATACGTGCTTAACCACATTGTTAAAACTGTCACACCAAGTCTATATGTGCTTAACCACATTGTTAAAACTGTCACACCAAGTCTATACGTGCTTAATCACATTGTTAAAACTGTCACACCAAGTCTATACGTGCTTAGCCACATTGTTAAAACTGTCACACCAAGTCTATACGTGCTTAACCACATTGTTAAAACTGTCACACCAAGTCTATAGGTGCTTAACCACATTGTTAAAACTGTCACACCAAGTCTATACGTGCTTAACCACATTGTTAAAACTGTCATACCAAGTCTATACGTGCTTAACCACATTGTTAAAACTGTCACACCAAGTCTATACGTGCTTATCCAAATTGTTAAAACTGTCACACCAAGTCTATACGTGCTTAACCACATTGTTAAAACTGTCACACCAAGTCTATAGGTGCTTAACCACATTGTTAAAACTGTCACACCAAGTCTATACGTGCTTAACCACATTGTTAAAACTGTCACACACCAAGTCTATACGTGCTTAACCACATGTGTTAAAACTGTCACACCAAGTCTATACGTGCTTAACCACATTGTTAAAACTGTCACACCAAGTCTATACGTGCTTAACCACATTGTTAAAACTGTCACACCAAGTCTATACGTGCTTAACCACATTGTTAAAACTGTCACACCAAGTCTATACGTGCTTAACCACATTGTTAAAACTGTCACACCAAGTCTATACGTGCTTAACCACATTGTTAAAACTGTCACACCAAGTCTATACGTGCTTAGGACTTGAACAATTCACGCACAGGCATCCACACACTTAGACTGACTGAATGCAACTGTCTCAATCACCTGATTTTTCCCACCCATGATCAATTCTGCGTGGATCTCACTTTCTCACCAACACTCTGGGTTCACAACCTACTCATGCTGTCGACCCTCACGGATCCCACAATATCCATGATGTCCGCAAGTTCGTCATGAACTTCAGGCTAATCATGTTTCCCCAAAAGCTCATGCTCCACTCTTCTCCAGTGGCCCCATGTCTTTACATTCCCAATCTCTCAACACAACATGAATGCCCGCGTGTGCCCTGCTTCACAGATCCCTGGCTTTGTTAACTCTTTAAACATCACAGCAAATTTCTCACACAACAGTATCAAAATCAGGAATGAGGTCATAAGAGAGAACAAAAATTAGCATAGAATCAATTCTAAATTACATATAAAGCAGCAGATAAGTGGATTTCCCACTTGAAGAAAATGCACTGTGATGCCATACCATACAAGGCAAACACAAAAAGAGGAAAAGGACATAGGGCACAATGTAAACCGAGAACAAGATGTAAAGATAACATCAAGGAAGCTCTACAGCAGCACCATGTGTCTGTGGTTGAGACGACTATAAGAGCAAGAAGGAGAACCTGATATTCAAAAATTGAAGCGGTAAAAGAGGTAGTGAAAAAAAGAAGAAGAATGTCATAGAAAAATCAATTAAACCTTATACCAAACCTATTTAAGCTCTGATCAGAATAGTTTTACAAAGCTGAAACATTTTAAAACAACTATCAGAATTTTTTAATAATAAACTAGAAACATTTATTAATCTGTGTTTGTGCAGAATAGAAGGAATTAAATGCAATGGTTAAAATCACAACTGTGAAGTATCATTTCAAGTCTCACCTCTTTTCTTTTTTTTTTTTTTGTTGTTGTTGTAAATCACATTATCTTTTCTTGACAACTATCTCATTTCAATTTGAAACATTAAGAATTCTTCACAACCATTTCATTTCAATTTGCCACATAAAGTATTCATCCTAGCCATTTCATTTCAATTTGTCACATTAAGAATTCTTTACAGCTGTCTCATTTCAGTTTGTCACATTAATAATTCTTCACAGCCATCTCATTTCAATTTCTTTGTCTCATTAAGTGTTCTTCACAGTTCTTATCTTTTTGTTACATCAAGTATTCTTGACAGGTATCTAATCTCTTTGTCCCATTAATTGTTCTTCACAGCCATTTTACAAGTGTTCTGTTGTAACAAGTGTTCTGTTGTAACAAGTGTTCTGTTGTAACAAGTGTTCTGCTGTAACAAGTGTTCTGCTGTAACAAGTGTTCTGTTGTAACAAGTGTTCTGCTGTAACAAGTGTTCTGTTGTAACAAGTGTTCTGTTGTAACAAGTGTTCTGTTGTAACAAGTGTTCTGTTGTAACAAAGTGTTCTGTTGTAACAAGTGTTCTGTTGTAACAAGTGTTCTGTTGTAACAAGTGTGTGTCAAGTGTTCTGTTGTAACAAGTGTTCTTTGTAACAAGTGTTCTGTTGTAACAAGTGTTCTGTTGTAACAAGTTCTGTTTCAAGTGTTTGTAACAAGTGTTCTGTTGTAACAAGTGTTCTGTTTAACAAGTGTTCTGTTGTAACAAGTGTTCTGTTGTAACAAGTGTTCTGTTGTAACAAGTGTTCTGTTGTAACAAGTGTTCTGTTGTAACAAGTGTTCTGTTGTAACAAGTGTTCTGTTGTAACAAGTGTTCTGTTAAACAAGTGTTCTGTTGTAACAAGTGTTCTGTTGTAACAAGTGTTCTGTTAAACAAGTGTTCTGTTGTAACAAGTGTTCTGTTGTAACAAGTGTTCTGTTGTAACAAGTGTTCTGTTGTAACAAGTGTTCTGTTGTAACAAGTGTTCTGTTGTAACAAGTGTTCTGTTGTAACAAGTGTTCTGTTGTAACAGTGTTCTGTTGTAACAAGTGTTCTGTTGTAACAAGTGTTCTGTTGTAACAAGTGTTCTGTTGTAACAAGTGTTCTGTTGTAACAAGTGTTCTGTTGTAACAAGTGTTCTGTTGTAACAAGTGTTCTGTTGTAACAAGTGTTCTGTTGTAACAAGTGTTCTGTTGTAACAAGTGTTCTGTTGTAACAAGTGTTCTGTTGTAACAGTGTGTTCTGTTGTAACAAGTGTTCTGTTGTAACAAGTGTTCTGTTGTAACAAGTGTTCTGTTGTAACAAGTGTTCTGTTGTAACAAGTGTTCTGTTAAACAAGTGTTCTGTTGTAACAAGTGTGTGTTGTAAAAAGTGTTCTGTTGTAACAAGTGTTCTGTTGTAACAAGTGTTCTGTTGTAACAAGTGTTTCTGTTGTAACAAGTGTTCTGTTGTAACAAGTGTTCTGTTGTAACAAGTGTTCTGTTGTAACAAGTGTTCTGTTGTAACAAGTGTTCTGTTGTAAACAAGTGTTCTCTGTTGTAACAAGTGTTCTGTTGTAACAAGTGTGTTCTGTTGTAACAAGTGTTCTGTTGTAACAAGTGTTCTGTTGTAACAAGTGTTCTGTTGTAACAAGTGTTCTGTTGTAACAAGTGTTCTGTTGTAACAAGTGTTCTGTTGTAACAAGTGTTCTGTTGTAACAAGTGTTCTGTTGTAACAAGTGTTCTGTTTCAACAAGTGTTCTGTTGTAACAAGTGTTCTGTTGTAACAAGTGTTCTGTTGTAACAAGTGTTCTGCTGTAACAAGTGTTCTGTTGTAAACAAGTGTTCTGTTGTAACAAGTGTTCTGTTGTAACAAGTGTTCTGTTGTAACAAGTGTTCTGTTGTAACAAGTGTTCTGTTGTAACAAGTGTTCTGTTGTAACAAGTGTTCTGTTGTAACAAGTGTTGTAACAAGTGTTCTGTTGTAAACAAGTGTTCTGTGTTGTAACAAGTGTTCTGTTGTAACAAGTGTTCTGTTGTAACAAGTGTTCTGTTGTAACAAGTGTTCTGTTGTAACAAGTGTTCTGTTGTAAACAAGTTCTGTTCTGTTCTGTTGTAACAAGTGTTCTGTTGTAACAAGTGTTCTGTTGTAACAAGTGTGTTCTGCTGTAACAAGTGTTCTGTTGTAAACAAGTGTTTCTGTTTGTTAACAAGTGTTCTGTTGTAAACAAGTGTTCTGTTGTAACAAGTGTTTCTGTTGTAACAAGTGTTTCTGTTGTAACAAGTGTTCTGTTGTAACAAGTGTTCTGTTGTAACAAGTGTTCTGTTGTAACAAGTGTTTCTGTTTGTAACAAGTGTTCTGTTGTAACAAAGTGTTGTAACAAGTGTTCTGTTGTAACAAGTGTTTCTGTTGTAACAAGTGTTCTGTTGTAACAAGTGTTCTGTTGTAACAAGTGTTCTGTTGTAACAAGTGTTCTGTTGTAACAAGTGTTCTTGTAACAAGTGTTCTGTTGTAACAAGTGTTCTGTTGTAACAAGTGTTCTGTTGTAACAAGTGTGTTGTAACAAGTGTTCTGTAACAAAGTGTGTAACAAGTGTTCTGTTGTAACAAGTGTTCTGTTGTAACAAGTGTTCTGTTGTAACAAGTGTTCTGTTGTAACAAGTGTTCTGTAACAAGTGTTTGTAACAAGTGTTCTGTTGTAACAAGTGTTCTGTTGTAACAAGTGTTCTGTTGTAACAAGTGTTCTGTTGTAACAAGTGTTCTGTTGTAACAAGTGTTCTGTTGTAACAAGTGTTCTGTTGTAACAAGTGTTCTGTTGTAACAAGTGTTCTGTTGTAACAAGTGTTCTGCTGTAACAAGTGTTCTGTTGTAACAAGTGTTCTGCTGTAACAAGTGTTCTGCTGTAACAAGTGTTCTGTTGTAACAAGTGTTCTGTTGTAACAAGTGTTCTGTTGTAACAAGTGTTCTGTTGTAACAAGTTAGTTAGTTAGTTAGTTGGGTTATCATCATTGCACTCCGGACATGTCCATATGTGCTCAGATCCTCCTCTCAGTATGAATCCCAACGTCCGATGGCTAATAGTACCAGTTCTATGTTGATTAACAAGTCTTCTGACGTGTCCGGTGTGCGTCTCGTTTTTTGCTGTGCCGATCTTAATTCCCAAGTCTGCCATTCTGGCGAGTGATGTGGATTCACTGCCACCAAAGTCCTCTATCCTTCCCATTTCTCTGAGGGCATTGATAATATCAGCATGATCCATAGGCCGACCGTCGGTAGTGATAGCGGATCCAGCCAACCTGTCAGCTCTTTCATTTCCATCGACGCCTGCGTGTCCCGGAACAAAAATAAAGGTGACTCCTCGCACAGTGGACTTCTGAATTGATTCAAGCCATTGTCTTCGCACTGAACCTGCCTGAACCCTCCGGATCATACTCATTGAATCACTGAGTATACATATGCGGGTGTATTTTTGTGTTTCAAGCCAGGCAAACGCTTGCGTCACTGCCATCACCTCCATCGTCATGCTGCTGGTTGTCATGGAGAAGGCGCCGTTGGCTTCTTTGACTGTTCTGCCCGCTGAGCGTGCTGTAAATGCCCATGCGCTTCTTCTTTGGCGTATAACTGATCCGTCTGTATAGATTAGTGCATCTGCTTCGTCTGAATTTTTCACCGATGAGAGCGTTGACCTCTGCATTAACAGCAACAGGATTATCTTCTCTACATCGCCTGTTGAGTGTGACAATACAGGAAAATGTACAAATAAACGCCTGAGGCACAGGTATCCATTCTGCACCAGGTATGATGTCGGTTAGGCTGCATATTTGCCTAATAACATCTTCTGCCCTACCTAGCCACGATTTTCTCCTCTTCAGTCTGTCGCCCTTTTCACTAAAAAGCGCTTGATGCAGTGGGTGTTTCTTATCAGCACATATTTTGAGGTATGCCCGAGCCCTCCACATCCTGATCCTTTGGTTCATTGTTGGAAAGTCAAGTAGATACCTCATTGCTCCACAAGATGTGTCTCTTGTACATCCCAAAATAATACGCATGGCTTCATTTTGCACCTTCTCGTGTCGTTCAATCTGGGTAGCACTGACAGTGAGGATGGCCAGAGCGTATTCAATGGGGGAAAGGACCAGACCATAGAATAGAAGCACCAGCAGTCTTTGCTCGATATTGGAAGCAGCCATAATCCTCATTGCAGATAGACCTTTGCGTGCTTTTGTTATCGCATGGTCAACGTGTTCCCTGAATGACAAGCTGCGATCGAACCTCACCCCGAGAAACGTCATAACGTTGGTTCTGATCAATACATTATCACGCATTTTCACTTCTGGTAAGTCCGACTTGACAATGTGATTGTTCAAAGAGAACCATGACACTGATGCCTTCGAGGGATTGACATAGGCATTGGAACCATCACACCAGGCGGCAATTCGATCGAGTTCTTTGTGCATTGTGCTGGCGATCTTCTGTCTATCACGCCCTCGTCGATAAATCAAAATGTCATCAGCAAATGTTGTAACAAGTGTTCTGTTGTAACAAGTGTTCTGTTGTAACAAGTGTTCTGTTGTAACAAGTGTTCTGTTGTAACAAGTGTTCTGCTGTAACAAATGTTCTGTTGTAACAAGTGTTCTGCTGTAACAAATGTTCTGTTGTAACAAGTGTACTGTTGTAACACTGCCACCACAATTAAAAGTCACATGTGTAGTAAATGCAAAAACATTTTTACATGCACATTACATGATGCTCGTTATACTTTTTTTAACATCAAGATGCCAGGTTTCCGACTCCAATGGAAGAACCACGTAAAGTTATGAGATGTCACTACCTGGGACCTCTTGAAGTCTTGAGGCCAACAGGTCAGTTTGTTTGTTTCAACATTATATTTGAATTTCCTCTGCTGTGCGGGCGCGCACACATGCATTCACTCACTCACTGACTCTCTCTCTCTCTCTCTATCTCTCTCCCTCTCTCTCTATCTCTCTCCCTCTCTCTCTCTCTCCCCCCCTCTCTCTCTCCCTCTCTCCCCCTCTCCCCCCCCCTCTCTCTCTCTCTCTCTCTCTCTCTCCCTCCCTCTCTCTCTCTCTCTCTGATGGTTTCTTCAGTACACTCACACTTTCTGGCATGCAGCCATATGTATACTAAATTCAAGAGTGGGCGTTCATTACTTTACTCATGTGGACAGGCATCACAGAATACTGAACATGTGCTACAGACATGTTGTCTACAGACATGTTGTCTACAGACATGTTGTCTACAGACATGTTGTCTACAGACATGTTGTCTACAGACATGTTATAAAACAGACATGTTGTCTACAGACATGTTGTCTACAGGCTGTAGAGGGATCCCAGGTTTGGTTGGTTGGTATTCTAATGGAAACCAATCTGTATGGAACAATGGAAGACACAAGTTATACCACAGACTTCATAGAGGTCTGTGGCCTTCTTATTTGAAAACCACTGGCAGGGTGAAAGGAAAGGAAGAATAAAAATCAATACAGAGACAGATTTTTTAAATTGAATTGGCTTTCTGTTAATCCAGATTAAAATGGGTACAGATAATCTCATCGGAAGAAAAGGTGACTGGGTTGTTATTAATCATACAACACGTTAAGTTCTGAATGGTCAAAAATATATATATGTATATATATATATATAGTTCTAGTATTATACACCCTACGACATATAGTACCACACCTATATTTTTGTTTTAGGAGAGCTGCATGCGATAGCAAAGGATAGAATGACTTGGCATGAGTTGGTTGAGGTCCTATGCTCCACTGGGGACTAGAAAGGCAGAAGAAATAGACTATATACCTTATTGTCAGAGTCATGAAAAGAGCTGTTTACTTACTTTACTTTTTATAGAATGAGCAAAAGTAACAACTAGCTGGAACAGTGTGACTAACAACTGCCTACAGCAGCAGGAGTTCAAGTTCAGTTACTTTCGAGAGAAATTACCGGTTTGATTACAGAATAAACTCTCTGCTTTGACAACTACTTTGAGAGATATTGTCAGTTTAATTATAGAAAAGCTATCTGTTTTTTTCAATTGCTTGAGAGATAAATTGTCAGTTTGACAATGGAATAAACTCTCTGCTTTTACAACTACTTTGAGAGATATTGTCAGTTTAATTATAGAAAAGCTATCTGTTTTTTTTCAATTGCTTGAGAGATAAATTGTCAGTTTGACAACGGAATAAACTCTCTGCTTTTACAACTACTTTGAGAGATATTGTCAGTTTAATTATAGAAAAGCTATCTGTTTTTTTCAATTGCTTGAGAGATATATTGTCAGTTTGACAACGGAATAAACTCTCTGCTTTTACAACTACTTTGAGAGATATTGTCAGTTTAATTATAGAAAAGCTATCTGTTTTTTTCAATTGCTTGAGAGATAAATTGTCAGTTTGACAACGGAATAAACTCTCTGCTTTTACAACTACTTTGAGAGATATTGTCAGTTTAATTATAGAAAAGCTATCTGTTTTTTTTCAATTGCTTGAGAGATAAATTGTCAGTTTGACAACGGAATAAACTCTCTGCTTTTACAACTACTTTGAGAGATATTGTCAGTTTTAATTATAGAAAAGCTATCTGTTTTTTTTCAATTGCTTGAGAGATATATTGTCAGTTTGACAACGGAATAAACTCTCTGCTTTGACAACTACTTTGAGAGATATTGTCAGTTTAATTATAGAAAAGCTATCTGTTTTTTTCAATTGCTTGAGAGATAAATTGTCAGTTTGACAACGGAATAAACTCTCTGCTTTTACAACTACTTTGAGAGATATTGTCAGTTTAATTATAGAAAAGCTATCTGTTTTTTTCAATTGCTTGAGAGATATATTGTCAGTTTGACAACGGAATAAACTCTCTGCTTTTACAACTACTTTGAGAGATATTGTCAGTTTAATTATAGAAAAGCTATCTGTTTTTTTCAATTGCTTGAGAGATAAATTGTCAGTTTGACAACGGAATAAACTCTCTGCTTTTACAACTACTTTGAGAGATATTGTCAGTTTAATTATAGAAAAGCTATCTGTTTTTTTTTCAATTGCTTGAGAGATAAATTGTCAGTTTGACAACGGAATAAACTCTCTGCTTTTACAACTACTTTGAGAGATATTGTCAGTTTAATTATAGAAAAGCTATCTGTTTTTTTTCAATTGCTTGAGAGATATATTGTCAGTTTGACAACGGAATAAACTCTCTGCTTTTACAACTACTTTGAGAGATATTGTCAGTTTAATTATAGAAAAGCTATCTGTTTTTTTCAATTGCTTGAGAGATAAATTGTCAGTTTGACAACGGAATAAACTCTCTGCTTTTACAACTACTTTGAGAGATATTGTCAGTTTAATTATAGAAAAGCTATCTGTTTTTTTCAATTGCTTGAGAGATAAATTGTCAGTTTGATTACGGAATAAACTCTCTGCTTTTACAACTACTTTGAGAGATATTGTCAGTTTAATTAAAGAAAAGCTATCTGTTTTTTTCAATTGCTTGAGAGATAAATTGTCAGTTTGATATCCCAAAGAAAAAGCTGCCTTTTTTCAATTACTTGGAAGAGAATATATTAATTTCATAACAGAAAAATATCTGCTTTATGTTTTCAGGTCGTGATGTTCTAAATGAAGCCATACAGTCTCTGTACTATCGCATTCCACCAGAAACTTGGAAGTTTGTCAATGTTGCCATTGCTCCCTCCACCATTACCATAACGGAATATGGAGTATGTTTTTAGCTCTGTGCCTTTTGTTTCTTTTCACCTATATCCATCCTGTCTTCCCACTTAGCACTTTTTAACAGCTTAAGTTAATATTGTAAATTTTTTTTAAAACATGTGATTTTCATCACAGTATGTTTCCCTAAATGATTCCTTCTTTAATACGAGGGATGGTGAAAAAAAAGTAATGCCTCCTGTTTGAATGTATGTAACTACTGTATAGGTGTGTAACTTGTAACTTTAGCAGGGTTCCTCAAACACTGTTCTGCACTGCGTAGCATTACCAACCTGTTTCAATGACAGGTGGCACCACTGTAACGGTTTTAAAATAGCTTCCAAAGACATTCGGTTAAAACACTGTTATGTCATAGAATTCCTCAATGCTGAAGGCGAACCTCAATTCACATCCGTGAATGTTTGAAGAATGTTTATGGAGATTCAACAGTGGATGTCAGCACTGCCCAACACTGGAAACATCATGATGATGAAACTGAAGTAGGTCAGTCCTTAATGGCTGATGCAAAGTGGACTGGCCATCCGTCTAACACAGTTATTCCACACAACATTCATCGAGTTGATGACATCGTTCATGTTGATCATCGTTCAGTATTTGGTTCTGCAAAGAACTTTCAAAGAACATGCACAATCAATCAAACGAGAGAGAATTGGAGATACCTGATCACTACTGTCTGCTGCAGTTTAAAATTTCAAAACTAAAATTGCCTTTTTCTACTTTGACTTGATGGTAAATGAAAGATAAACTCACTTTGCTTCCAGAATCCTGATGGCATTATTGATGAGTTTCGAGTTCGGTTCCTGTCTTTCATGGGAATAGCTTTGGATAACGTCAAGTAAGTTTTCTATCTGTGAAATATGTTAAGGGTCAAAGATACTAAGATTGTTTTCTTTTTTCACAAGTAATGGTCTGTAACTCATTCTTATAGTCTCCCTGTGTGGGTTCTGAGGTCCTTTTATGGGGAAACGAGAATAGACCCCCTGCCTCCCTGACAAGTATGTCGTAGCAGTCGAATAATTGTAGGCTTCCTTCCAAGTCGTAATGCATCTGCCCAAGTGGTAAGGAACAACCAACTACACACAAAAAAGCCAATCAGATGGATGTACATGCAAAACTCAGGCCCTGGCACAAAGCCAAAGTCAAAATGGATGAACAACCAGGACCTTCCGCCGGCGCTTACAGGTTGTGAACAAAGAAGAAGAAGATTCTCATTGTCTCCCAGTTTTCTGGGAATAAATTTATAAAGTGTCACAGTACGAATTGAAAAATTACTGCAATATATTAAATGAAAGGGAGCCGCAGTGGCTTAATGATTAGATGATTGCCAACCTAAAATTGATACCAGGTGATGTTCTGGATAGTCAAGGTACCCATCATGATGTTGACCACATTGTTCATTGACTGGTGATCGATCTATACAAGAATAGGTTTAGCACTATATATGCCTAGTGCACCAGAGGCCTGGCCTAAAAGGTCACTTTCTTTCCTACAGTTATTCTCTTTGGAATAGGGGGTTAGGTCTTTTGACTTTACGCATTTTAATCAAGGTACTGTCTCCAAATTATGTAAAGCCTGTATATGCAAAATCACCACTTTTGAGATGGGATGCCTGAGAGAAGCTGCCAGCCTGACCATCTGAGGTTGAGTGACAGACAGGTTATCAGAACAACACATTTTACTAGATTATCGAGAAACAGCCGGTCAAGTGGTTTGGCCATCTTGTTAGAATGCAGCAACATTAAATACCATCACAGGTACTACATCTCAGAAGAATAATTACAAGTGCAAGAGGACAGCCACAAAAAAGACTGATGACCAACAACATTATAGACACTTTACGCCTTCACAGCATGTAAATAGCCTGTACACGCCAGCCAGACTGCCAGCCAGCAAGCCACTAAGCCAGCCAGCTAGCCAACCAGCCAGCCAGCCTGCACTGACTGGATCACAAATTATTTCAAGAAAATTATGGACATAAATTGGGATGAGTTTTAGAAGGGTGAAGAAATAATAGAAATGTCTGGCTAGTATCCACACTGGTATCAACCACTAGTATCCACACTGGTATCAACCACTAGTATCCACACTGGTATCAACCACTAGTATCCACACTGGTATCAACCACTAGTATCCACACTGGTATCAACCACTAGTATCAACAGTCATAAGACCAAGAAGATGAGGCTATGTTGGACACATCCTGGGAAGAAGTGAGCAGAGAATCACAATTCAGGCACTAAAATTGTAAATAAAGGGATTAACTCTTTGAGTCCCAGAGGGTTTAGCATCACAGGCCCAGGGGGTAGTAAAGAAAGTAATAAAATCAGCGCATCATGCGTCATTCGGCTTCTAATTAGGAACCTATGAACATATGATGCATTCCTTGGGACTCAAAGAGTTAGGGAGGCAACGATGCCCAAAAGAAACCCTAAAACGAATGTTGATGAGAGAGACCAAAAGTGCTGGGCTGGATTGCGTCCGTGATATTGAATTGATTGCACAGGAAAGAATGGAATGGAGAAGTAGACTACAAGCTCTGTGTGACATAGAATGGAATGGAGAAGTAGACTACAAGCTCTGTGTGACATAGAATGGAATGGAGAAGTAGACTACAAGCTCTGTGTGACATAGAATGGCACGTCAGGACAATGAGTGAATTAATTAAAGTAGTATCCACGGTGTATACCGAGGTTTGATTCGCCTGGTGGGTGATTTAGAAAAAGAGAGCTCTCTTGGCTTTCAGATACAAGAGTCACTCTGTAGAAGAGACTGGGGCTTCATCATGTCATATTTGCATAGCTAGTAGTGGAAACATTGCAGCCAACCTCCATTAAGGAAATTTTTCTTAAATTAACTCTTTGAGTCCCAGGGGGTTTAGCATCACACTCCTAATGGGTAGTAAAAAGAGACTAAAATCAACACATCATGCGTTCATTGGGCTTCTAGGTAAGAACCTATCAACGTATGATGCGTTCCCTGGGACTCAAAGAGTTAAACAAGCACTGATTTTTTTTTTTTTTTTTTTAAATCATGCTTTTCCTCTCAGCAAAATCTATGACCTTTTGGAATTGTTTCTGCCTTTTTTGTGTGTGTGTACTAATCTTCTTCTTCTTCTTCATTCACCAGCTGTAAACTCTGGCGGAAAGTTTTAGCTGTTTGTCCACTTCTGAACTGCAGTCCTTTTCCAGAACCTGAGTGTTACCTGTGCATCCATTTGACAGATCTGACTAACTTGTATGCAGACTGCTGGTTCCTTGCCTCTCCTGCAGATGCACTCCGACTTCGAAGGAAGCTCCCAATTAGTCAATTCTTACGACATGCGTTTGGGTAGGAAGTGGGTCTATTCTTGATTTCCCTATAATAGGACCCCGAAACATACACAGGGATGTTTTGCTCATGAAATTAATTGATTTGTTGCAATTTTTTTTGTTTTTTGTTTTGTTTTTGGAAATCCAGTGTTAAGGACGAGAAAGCTACTTGTTTGCCTAGGTTCATGCTTTGTCTGTCTGTCTGTCCACAGGATGTGTGCTTTTATCATGCACACCTCACAGAACAAGTTCATCTGTCACGTGTTTCACTGTGAGCCCAGTGCTGGCCCCATGTGCAAGACCATTGAAGCTGCTTGCAAGGTGGGTTTCTTTCTATGTCTGTGATTTATTCTGTTCATCAGTATTGTCATTCACATGTGATTCTGATGAATTTGGTCTGATGTTCCCCATCATGTCGGTCTGATTGTTCTCCATCGTGTTGGTCTGATGTTCCCCATCATGTTAGTCTGATGTTTCCCATCATGATTATCTGATGTTCTCCAACATGATGGTCTGATGTCCTCCAACATGTTGGTCTGATGTTCCCTATCATGTTGGTCTGATGTTCCCCATCATGTTGGTCTGATGTTCCCCATCATGTTGGTCTG
Source organism: Candidula unifasciata (assembly GCA_905116865.2). Taxonomy (NCBI): domain Eukaryota; kingdom Metazoa; phylum Mollusca; class Gastropoda; order Stylommatophora; family Geomitridae; genus Candidula; species Candidula unifasciata. The sequence goes on from CAJHNH020002089.1 coordinate 60,966, forward strand.
ATGTTCTCCATCATGATAGTCTGATGTTCCCCATCATGTTGGTCTGATGTTCCCCATCATGTTAGTCTGATGTTCCCCATCATGATGGTCTGATGTTCTCCAACATGATGGTCTGATGTTCTCCAACATGTTGGTCTTATGTTCTCCATTATGTTGGTCTGATGTTCCCTATCATGTTGGTCTGATGTTCCCCATCATGTTGGTCTAATGTTCCCCATCATGTTGGTCTGATGTTCTCCATCATGTTGGTCTGATGTTCTCCATCATGTTGGTCTGATGTTTCCTATCATGTTGGTCTGATGTTCCCCATCATGATGGTCTGATGTTTCCTATCATCTAGGTCTGATGTTCCCCATCATGTTGGTCTGATGTTTCCTATCATGTTGGTCTGATGTTCCCCATCATGATGGTCTGATGTTTCCTATCATCTTGGTCTGATGTTCCCCATCATGTTGGTCTGATGTTTCCTATCATGTTGGTCTGATGTTCTCCTTCATGTTGGTCTGATGTTCTCCATCATGTTGGTCTGATGTCCCCATCATGATGGTCTGATGTCCCCATCATGATGGTCTGATGTTTCCTATCATGATGGTCTGATGTTTCCTATCATGTTGGTCTGATGTTCTCCATCATGTTGGTCTGATGTTCCCCCATCATGTTTGTCTGATGTTCCCCATCATGATGGTCTAATGTTCTCCAACATGATGGTCTGATGTTCTCCAACATGTTGGTCTGATGTTCTCCATTATGTTGGTCTGATGTTCCCTATCATGTTGGTCTGATCTTCCCCATCATGTTGGTCTGATGTTCCCCATCATGTTGGTCTGATGTTCTCCATCATGTTGGTCTGATGTTCCCCATCATGTTGGTCTGATGTTCTCTATCATGCTGGTCTGATGTTCCCCATCATGTTGGCTCTGATTTTCTCAATCATGTTGGTCTGATGTTCCCCATCATGTTGGTCTGATGTTTCCCATCATGTTGGTCTGATGTCCTCCATCATGTTGGTCTAATTTTCTCCAACATGTTGGTCTGATGTTCCCCATCATGTTGGTCTGATGTTCTCCAACATGTTGGTCTGATGTTCCCCATCATGTTGGTCTGATGTTCTCCAACATGTTTGTCTGACTTTCCCTATCATGTTGGTCTGATGTTCCCCATCATGTTGGTCTAATGTTCCTCATCATGTTGGTCTGATTTTTCCCATCATGTTGGTCTGATGTTCCCCATCATGTTGGTCTGATGTTCTCTGTCATGTTGGTCTGATGTTTCCCATTACATGTGTTGGATGTTCTCCATCATGTTGGTCTGATGTTCCCCATCATGTTGGTCTGATGTTCCCCATCATGTTGGTCTGATGTTCCCCATCATGTTGGTCTGATGTTCCCCATCATGATGGTCTGATGTTCTCCAACATGATGGTCTGATGTTCTCCAACATGTTGGTCTGATGTTCTCCATTATGTTGGTCTGATGTTCCCTATCATGTTGGTCTGATGTTCCCTATCATGTTGGTCTAATGTTCCCCATCATGTTGGTCTGATGTTCTCCATCATGTTGGTCTGATGTTCTCCATCATGTTGGTCTGATGTTTCCTATCATGTTGGTCTGATGTTCCCCATCATGATGGTCTGATGTTTCCTATCATCTTGGTCTGATGTTCCCCATCATGTTGGTCTGATGTTTCCTATCATCTTGGTCTGATGTTCCCCATCATGATGGTCTGATGTTTCCTATCATCTTGGTCTGATGTTCCCCATCATGTTGGTCTGATGTTTCCTATCATGTTGGTCTGATGTTCTCCTTCATGTTGGTCTGATGTTCTCCATCATGTTGGTCTGATGTTCCCCATCATGTTTGTCTGATGTTCCCCATCATGATGGTCTGATGTTTCCTATCATGTTGGTTTGATGTTTCCTATCATGTTGGTCTGATGTTTCCCATTACATGTGTTTGATGTTCTCCATCATGTTGGTCTGATGTTCTCCGTCATGTTGGTCTGATGTTCTCCGTCATGTTGGTCTGATGTTCTCCGTCATGTTGGTCTGATGTTCCCCATCATGTTGGTCTGATGTTCCCCATCATGTTTGTCTGATGTTCCCCATCATGTTTGTCTGATGTTCCCCATCATGTTGGTCTGATGTTCTCCAACATGTTGGTCTGATGTTCTCCATCATCTTGGACTGATGTTCTCCGTCATGTTGGTATGATGTTCTCTATCATTTTGGTCTGATGTTTCCCATTACATGTGTTGGATGTTCTCCATCATGTTGGTCTGATGTTCTCCATTATGTTGGTCTGATGTTCTCCATCATGTTGGTCTGATGTTCTCCATCATGTTAGTCTGATGTTCTCCATCATGTTGGTCTGATGTTCTCCGTCATCTTGGTCTGATGTTCCCCATCATTTTGGTCTGATGTTTCCTATCAGGTTGGTCTGATGTTCCCCATTATGTTGGTCTGATGTTCTCCATCATGATGGTCTGATGTTCCCCATCATCTTGGTCTGATGTTCCCCATTATGTTGGTCTGATGTTCCCTATCATGTTGGTCTGACGTTCCCCATCATAATGGTCTCCAACATGATGGTCTGATGTTCTCCAACATGTTGGTCTGATGTTCTCCATTATGTTGGTCTGATGTTCTCCATCATGTTGGTCTGATGTTCTCCATCATGTTGGTCTGATGTTCTCCATCATGTTGGTCTGATGTTCTCCATCATGTTAGTCTGATGTTCTCCATCATGTTGGTCTGATGTTTCCTATCATGTTGGTCTGATGTTCCCCATCATGTTGGTCTGATGTTCCCCATCATGATGGTCTGATGTTTCCTATCATGTTGGTCTGATGTTTTCCATCATGTTGGTCTGATGTTTCCTATCATGTTGGTCTGATGTTCCCCATCATGTTAGTCTGGTGTTCTTATCATGTTGGTCTGATGTTCCCCATCATAATGGTCTGATGTTCGCCATCATGTTGGTCTGATGTTCCCCATCATAATGGTCTGATGTTTCCCATCATAATGGTCTGATGTTCCCCATCATAATGGTCTGATGTTCCCTATCATGTTGGTCTGATGTTCCCCATCATAATGGTCTGATGTTCCCCATCATGTTGGTCTGATGTTCCCCATCATAATGGTCTGATGTTCCCTATCATGTTGGTCTGATGTTCCCCATCATAATGGTCTGATGTTCCCCATCATATTGGTCTGATGTTTCCTATTATGTTGGTCTGATGTTTCCCATCTTGTTGTTCTAAAATTGCCCATTACCTGTGTCGGATGTTCTCCATGATGTCGCTCTTGATGTTGTCTTCTTCTTCTGAAGAGGGAGCATGTGCACATATTTTACCACCCGTGCTTTTGTTTTTGACTTGATATTCATAATATGCATATTATTACATGAACTTAACATGCTTCATTGATAAATTACAACTGCTGTGTGAAAGATGGGACTTTGGAAGGGCCGAATGTAAGACTGGTCTGCGTGCCTAATATGTAACCCTTTGAAAATAAAGTTTGTTCGTTCATTCAAACATTCACCTACTTTAAACTCCAGCAGAAATTTATGGTTTATCCACTACTGGACTTATCGTCTTTTTCCAGAACTTGAGTTTTGCCAACTCATCCATTTTACAGGTCTGGCTTATTTGTGTACAGACTGTTGGTTCCCTGCCTCATAGGCAGATGCTCTTCAGTTTCAAAGGAAACACAAATCCTGTCTGCATTGGCCAGGCACCAAGAAGGAACTTATCTCTAGAATAACCACACAGAAGCTTTGATAGATCTGACTTGTATATGCCTGGGACCTGGTGCTCCGTTGCAGGCAATCATGCATCCATGTATCTTGTCTCCCTCCTCAACATCAGCATTTCTTCTAAAGGTACTCTGGAAGCCATCCAGCCTCTCCCTGTATTTCCACATATGCCAGAATGGCCTGGACACTGTAGCCAAGTGATTATGTTAACCTTCGTTCCCACCATGTGCATTCCTTATGTATTTTTTTAAAACGTATCATAAGCCAGAATCTAATAATTTTCATTGTATTTGAATTTTAGCTTCGCTACCAGAAATGTTTAGATGCTCACCCACAAACTCACAAAGGAGGCCTACAGGGCAAGGTATGGGTATTTTTTATAGCAATTGTGTTTATTTGCTATGTTATGTGTATATGTATAAATATTCATATTGTGATTCGGTCAGTTTTGTGTACATATTGAAATTTAATTTATATCGTGATTTATTGTGCACAGTGTTATATGTTAAAGCTTGTTACTGTCGTCTCATTATGTTATTTGCATTCATATGTGTACTCATGATTGTACTTAATCATATCTGACAACTTTCTGTCAACTATGAGATAGAAGCCTCTATGGCTGATCAGTAGGGCTGTACCGAATAGTGATTTTCACTATTCGGCTGAATACGAATAGTAGGACCAACTATTTGGCCGAATACGAATACAAATAGTGTATCATCATCATCAGGTGCCTTGCCGACTGACGTGCGCGATTACGCCTCGCCACAATCTGCGATCTGCTGTGGCATGTATTAGTTCGTGTGCTGACACACCTGCATGCTATGCAACAAGACTGTCAAAAATCTTTTCTTGTTGTCTTCCTCTATCCCTCCTTCCACAGATCTTTCTAGTGGTCACCACATGTTCCATTTTCACTCTTCTCATTAACCTGGCCGAAAAATGATGACTGTCTCCTTCTGATGTCTGTGGTTAGTTGTCTTTGGGCTCCGGCCTCTTTTAAAACCTATTGGTTGCTTTTTTTGGCTATTCAAGGTATTTTAAGCATTGTTCTGTAAAACTACATCTCTGAAGCCTCTAGAAATTGTTTGGCCTGCCAACCGATTGTCCAGGACTTACAACCACATTTTAAAACTGGAACAATAGGAGAAAAATAGTAGCAAGCAAGAATTATTTTTCTAACTTTCAATGGCAAAGATATATTACATAAGATGTTCTTCATTTTATAAAATGCAGTTACTGGCTGTCGCCTGTGCTCTTTTCGACAGTGGCGAGGAAAGCATCTCAAGTATCTTTATGTCTTCTTTAATAATGTCATAATTTATAGCTGACTTTTCTTGATTTTCGCCCCGGCACCCCGGCATACGCACCAAGTTTGAGAACCTTTGCTGTAATGCCTCGGTCAAGTCAGCAGGCAATACCTTGCCTGCTTCTGTACCACGCAACCGGATCGCAGTTTTTCCTGCTACTACAAACTTAGGCAACAGCAACTACTGTGGTAATGAGAGAGTTATTTCAGTCCATTGCAGTGTATGCAGAAATTAATGTAAGGTAACCACTATTCATATTCGGCCCAACCGCAACTATTCGGCCAAATACCGAATAGTTATTCGGTCGACTATTCGGCCCCGAAGCGAATATTCAGTACAGCCCTACTGATCAGTAAACATTTTCATTCACAATCAAAATCCCCGCTCACTTTTGACTGAGAGTTACATCGCAGCTGTAGCTTCCCCAAATATAACTGTTATAGCAGCTGTAGCTTCCCCAAATATAACTGTTATAGCAGCTGTAGCTTCCCCAAATAAAACTGTTATAGCAGCTGTAGCTTTCCCAAATATAACTGTTATAGCAGCTGTAGCTTTCCCAAATATAACTGTTATAGCAGCTGTAGTTTTCCCAAATATAACTGTTATAGCAGCTGTAGCTTGCCCTAATATAACTGTTATAGCAGCTGTAGCTTCCCCAAATATAACTGTTATAGCAGCTGTAGCTTCCCCAAATATAACTGTTATAGCAGCTGTAGCTTTCCCAAATATAACTGTTATAGCAGCTGTAGCTTTCCCAGTTATAGCAGCTGTAGCTTTCCCAAATATAACTGTTATAGCAGCTGTAGCTTTCCCAAATATAACTGTTCTAGCAGCTGTAGCTTTCCCAAATATAACTGTTATAGCAGCTGTAGCTTGCCCAAATATAACTGTTATAGCAGCTGTAGCTTCCCCAAATATAACTGTTCTAGCAGCTGTAGCTTTCCCAAATATAACTGTTATAGCAGCTGTAGCTTCCCCAAATATAACTGTTATAGCAGCTGTAGCTTCCCCAAATATAACTGTTATAGCAGCTGTAGCTCCCCCAAATATAACTGTTCTAGCAGCTGTAGCTTCCCCAAATATAACTGTTCTAGCAGCTGTAGCTTCCCCAAATATAACTGTTATAGCAGCTGTAGCTTCCCCAAATATAACTGTTATAGCAGCTGTCGCTTCCCCAAATATAACTGTTATAGCAGCTGTAGCTTTCCCAAATATAACTGTTATAGCAGCTGTAGCTTGTCCAAATATAACTGTTCTAGCAGCTGTAGCTTTCGCAAATATAACTGTTATAGCAGCTGTAGCTTGCCCTAATATAACTGTTATAGCAGCTGTAGCTTTCCCAAATATAACTGTTATAGCAGCTGTAGCTTCCCCAAATATAACTGTTATAGCAGCTGTAGCTTCCCCAAATATAACTGTTATAGCAGCTGTCGCTTCCCCAAATATAACTGTTATAGCAGCTGTAGCTTTCCCAAATATAACTGTTATAGCAGCTGTAGCTTGTCCAAATATAACTGTTCTAGCAGCTGTAGCTTTCGCAAATATAACTGTTATAGCAGCTGTAGCTTGCCCTAATATAACTGTTATAGCAGCTGTAGCTTTCCCAAATATAACTGTTACAGCAGCTGTAGCTTGCCCAAATATAACTGTTATAGCAGCTGTAGCTTGCTCTAATATAACTGTTATAGCAGCTGTAGCTTTCCCAAATATAACTGTTATAGCAGCTGTAGCTTTCCCAAATATAACTGTTATAGCAGCTGTAGCTTTCCCAAAAAAAACTGTTATAGCAGCTGTAGCTTGCTCTAATATAACTGTTATAGCAGCTGTAGCTTGCCCTAATATAGCTGTTATAGCAGCTGTAGCTTCCCCAAATATAACTGTTATACAGTTGAATGGGATTTCCAAGATTTGCTGCTTTTGAATTCTCATCTGACTAGTAGTTCTTCGAGTTACTGAGTGTTCAAGAAAAAGGTCTGAATATATTCAGTATTATTTACATTTGTCAATTGTGTTATTATCTTTTGACGAATTCTTATTATAATTTGATTCAGTGGACTGTAGTCATTATATAAGAATGATTAGCTATCAGTTTTTTGGTGGTTTTAACTTAGTAAATAATATGTAAATCTCCCAGTAAATTAAAATAAGATAGTACTCTTGTTTGAAGCTAAATATGGAAAACTACTAAAATGATTCTAATAAACTACAAACACCATTAACTAGTGCTGACGCAGACCAGTGTAAATTAAAAGGCGTGACAAAATCACTGATGTTGAGCTTAGGAAAGAACTAAACATCATATTCCAGTGAATCATGGGGTGAAGAAAAGACACAGTATTGGATAGGATATATCTTGAGAAAACTTGATTTGAATATGACTAGAATATCCTTTCATTTTTTCTTCTTCTTCTTTTTCTTCTTTATGTTCACCAGCTGTAAACTCTGGTGGAAAGTTCTGGTTGTTAGTCTCTAGTCCTGTTCCAGAAACTGAGTGTTGCGTGCACATCCGTTTCACAGGTCTAACTCATTTGGTCTAACTGACCCCTAGAGCCGCACTAGGTCAGATAAAATCCTGTCACTTCTAATGATTGAATCCGAGGCACCCCCTATATGGGTTCTGGGGCAGCCCCTGTGTGGGTTCAGGGCAGCCCCTGTGTGGGTTCAGGGGGCTTCCTGTTTGAGGGGGAAATAAGAATAGACCCACTGTGCCTCAACAAGAATGCTGTATATGGTGACTAATTCATGACTAATTCATGACTAATTCATGACTAATTCATGATTTGGTGAAATCGAATGTGTTTGGCTGAAAAAGATGCAACAAAAGTGAAATACTTCAAAAACATGGAATTATTAGACACAGTCTCCAGATATTTTGTCAGTGTGCAGAAATTATGGACAACAAAGATGTCATTTGTTGAATGTTTAATTAACTATCTTCTGGAACTCATTGTTTCCTCATGAGAATGGAAGGCACAATGAGTAAAAAGGGAAGAAAAAACTGGCTGTGTTCGTAAATACAGACAAAATGATTTTTTTTTTTTTTTTTGCACTAAAAAATAAATAACAGTTGAAAACAGAGCCCTTTTTATGTTGCAAAATCTAGAATTTGATGTCAGATGTAAGAGAGATTAATGTATTTGTCTCCAAAGAAATATGCAGTCTTTATAAGCAAAAACAGTATGTGTGAGAGATATTTCATAAAATGGACTTGTTTGGTAATAACACTCTCCTGTTTTATGTAACTTCGTATTACTTCTCGTCCTTTTTAGGATGAACATTTTCGTTATTCGAAGCCCTACTCTGGCTCTTGCCAGGATCCGCAATATAGCCTGGCCATATATATATGACCTAATGGCTGAACGCAGTTTCTGGGACCTCTCCACGGTGATCCTCAGCCACATGGTTGCACATTGTGTCATCTGGTGTTTATCGCTTGTGTGGTGTCCTGGTGGGGTAGAAAGTCAGTCAGTTATGTAACTCAAATAAGCCAATCCAGAAAAATTTTTATATGTACACACATATAATTAACCAGGAAACAGTCCATTTAATCAAGCCATATGCAGAATTACGTTAGTGTCTGACTAATAAATATTTAATGTTAACATTTATGTATAAGAAGTAACAATTAAATCCCAGGACAGGATTATTCAACTGCTGGCCTGTGAGGCCAAATCTGGCCCACTAAGGTCTAGCAAGTAGCCCCTGGATGATTGCCTGTTTTATTGTAATAATGACCTTTCAGTGCTTTGACTTGTTTCAAAATTGTGGTCCCGGAGTAAACTTATTTGAATAGCCCTGTCCCCGGCTTTATAAAGTAAATTTGTCTTTTTGCTTCTAAATATCTACTATATATTGTTTTCTTTAGTTATATTCGGTTATACAAACATTACTCTCCCCAAACAAAGCAGGTCACATTCATTCAAAATTTTGTGTTGTGCCTGGTTTACCTTCGTGCAGGTTACGGTGTGCTGCTCTGTTGTTTGCTTTCTGGGTTGTCTTGCATTCCCGTTTTTATTCAGAGAAAGAGAATGCCTGTGATCCAGGTTTCATCTTTCTCTAAAGGGGTTTTGTGTTAGACCCAGTTTATCGATGTTTTTGGAGTGTTAAAAGGGCTGGCGTGTTGTAATATACAACATCTGATATCAACGGCATTTCAGGAAACCCCGATAACCTTCTGGCAAGGTAGTGTGGCTCAAGGTCGACCAATCAGTGTAACACTGTGTAAATAGGAAGACTAACGTTTGTATTACCTTATATTCTGCTGATTTAGTTATTTATTTATTTTTTTATTTAAATTCATTTTCCCCATCTGACCTTGGTGTTGTGGCATGAAGAGTGTAAAAGAAGTGCTTAGTGCTGGGGTCAAGGCTGGAGTTCAAGGACTGAAGGAGGTCAGATCCACTGCTGTGCAAAGCATGATGGGAATGATCAGTATATTGAAGGGGATGAAAAGTACACAGCCTCAAGACTCTTGATGTTTGCATCTCTTTTTGTAATTGGTAATTATAAACCATAACTTTTTTAAAAGCTTTTATTAAGTTTGCTTTTGTTTTTAATTCAGTATTGTTTATATAACTTGTTGGCTGTTTTTTTTTCCCAGAATGTTGTAAATTTGTGGTAAAGTCATTGTGGGAATCTCACTGTTGGATATTTTATGTATGGCAAACATTATATCAGTATTTTTTCCATATAGTTATGGGGCTCCATTTTAGGGTGAAGGAAAAAAAAATACACCCACCGCCCCCTGTCAAGCATGTCATAAGAGGCGACAAATTAGGAGTTTGCTGAAACTGTATAAGCTGGCCGAAAGGTATTGATATCACAGCCTAGCTGTAAACTGTAATACAACAAGCCTGCCGCCCAGTAAGTGTGAATATAGAAGAAGAAAATGTTAGTTTTATACCGTAAAATGAAAAAATAAAAAAACATTTTTTTTGTGTTGTCGGTTGTTGTAAGTCATCTACTTATTAGCTTTCACCAGCTGTAAACTCTGATGGAAAGTTCTGGTTGTTCATCTATTTCTGGAATTTGGTCTTGTACTAGAACTTGAGTTTTGCTTGCACATCCATTTTACAGATCTGGCTTATTTGTATGCAGACTGTTGGTTCTTCACCTCTGAGACAGATGCACTCTGACTTTGAAGGAAACACCCATAATAAGTCACATAATAAGTCACCTATTATTTGGAGGTGGGGGGTGAGTCTATTATTCCCCCCATCCCCACCCTCCACTCCCACAATGGGGGTCTGGAATCCACTCAGGGAATGTTGTCTGTGAATACAGAAGTTGTCAGAGGTCTCTGTGGCAGGGTGGCTAAGGTGTGTGCCTCACATTCTGAAAGCTGTCAGTTTGTTTCAGGCTGGTGTTTTGAAGATCATGTGGGTCGTCACCGGAGCTATAGAGTTTATGCTTTTGTGATGCTGTTAGCATGAGGCCAGCCGTCTTTCAGAGATCAAGAGAGATCAAGGCATATGGGATACAACCCATTGGAATGAAGCGGGTCCTATCATCATTAACCTTGTCGCCCTTCAGAAGTTCACATCTAGTCCCTTCTGGTCGGGAGGCAGTCCCGTAAATACTGATATATGGCCGTGTCTGCAGTGATCAGACCTGTTCTTGAAAAGTGTTGTTAAATTAGTTAAATTACTTAGTCCTGTGTGCACCTGCATAGAGTTTGATAGGCCAGGATATCAGCATATGAATATAGGTTAGTTACATATCCTTTACAGGACGTTGCAGAACCAACCCCAACAGCCCCTGGCTGTTGCGTGGTTTTTCAAGGCAGATTTGCGTCCAGTAGTTTGCCATTGCTTTCTGGACGGTCGGCTTTCTTGATACGCATATGAATATAGTAACTAAAAATAGCATGGGAAAGAAGAGGTCCCTTTTTTTTCTTTTTATTCTTCGATCACTCTGTCAGAAAACTTATATCAGGAGGCCGGCAGTCCTAATGAAAGCTATTGTGCTGTCCATATCTCCTTGTGTATCATACAGCTTTGTTTTCATTGTGATTGAAACATGCCAGATTGAGTCTCTGTTGTCAGCATACAGTTGACAGTGTTGGAGCACATGCTCAGCATTTTCTGGTTCCATGCTGCAGGGACACCCCTCCATGTTGCCTACACTGAGAAGTTTGAACATGTGTTGATGAAGTCTGTTGTGCTCTGTCCTTAGTCTGAATATAACACATTGTCCCTCTCTATAGAGGTGATGAAGCGAGGTCCCTTATGACCCCAGTCGCTGTTTTAAAGCTAAGTTGATGTCAGATGTTCCTGTAAGCCTCAGTTATGGAGGTCACAGGGTCACTACATGAGTCACCACATATCTATTTTTCATAGCCCGGAGAATGTATTCCATTTAAATCTTCACTCTGTCCTTGTTTATTGATTGCCCCTTTATATATATATATATATATATATATATATATATATATATATATATATATATATAATATATATATATATATATATATATATATATATATATATATATATATATATATATATATATTTTTTTTTTTTTTTATGAGGATATGTTGACCCCCATAACCATAATGGCTGGGGGAAAAAAGTAAATTTAACAGTGATGAGATTTTTTTTTTCTTTTTCCCCCGTTTGCCCTTAAAAGGTCATTGGCGCATTGCTTTGTGGTTGGGTATCATTTCTTATTTTATATTATCCAGGCTCTTTTTAGCTATATCACTTCTCATGTTATATTGTCTAGGCTACTTTTATAACTGTAGCACTTCTCATGTTATCTTGTCCAGGCTACTTTTATGACTGTAGCACTTCTCATGTTATATTGTCCAGACTACTTTTATGACTGTAGCACTTCTCATGTTATTTTCTCCAGGCTACTTTTATAACTAGCACTTCTAATGTTATATTGCCCAGGCTACTTTTATAACTGTAGCACTTCTTGTGTTATTTTCTCCAGGCTACTTTTATAACTGTAGCACTTCTCATGTTTTTTTCTCAGGCTACTTTTATTACTGTAGCACTTCTCATGTTATATTGTCCAGGCTACCTTTATAATTGTATCCATTCGCATGTTATCTTGTCCAGGCTACTTTTATGACTGTAGCACTTCTCATGTTATTTTCTCCAGGCTACTTTTATGACTAGCACTTCTCATGTTATCTTGTCCAGGCTACTTTTATGACTGTAGCACTTCTCATGTTATTTTCTCCAGGCTACTTTTATGACTGTAGCACTTCTCATTTTATATTTTCCAGGCTACCTTTATAATTATATCTCTTTATATTGTCTAGGCTACTTTTATGACTGTAGCACTTCCCATGTTATATTGTCCAGACTACTTTTATGACTGTAGCACTTCTCATGTTATTTTCTCCAGGCTACTTTTATAATTGTAGCACTTCTCATGTTATATTGCCCAGGCTACTTTTATAACTGTAGCACTTCTCATGTTATTTTCTCCAGGCTACTTTTATAACTGTAGCACTTCTCATGTTATATTGCCCAGGCTACTTTTATAACTGTAGCACTTCTCATGTTATTTTCTCCAGGCTACTTTTATAACTGTAGCACTTCTCATGTTATATTGTCCAGGCTACTTTTATGACTGTAGCACTTCACATGTTATTATGCCAAGGCTACTTTTATAACTGTAGCACTTCTCATGTTATTTTCTCCAGGCTACTTTTATAATTGTAGCACTTCTCATTTTATATTGTCCAGGCAACCTTTATAATTAAATCCCTTTATATTGTCTAGGCTACTTTTATGACTGTAGCACTTTTCATGTTATATTGCCCAGGCTACTTTTACATTTGTAGCTCTTCTCATGTTATTTTCACCAGGCTACTTTTATGACTGTAGCACTTCTCATGTTATATTGTCCAGACTACTTTTATGACTGTAACACTTCTCATGTTATTTTCTCCAGGCTACTTTTATAACTGTAGCACTTCTCATGTTATATTGCCCAGGCTACTTTTATAACTGTAGCACTTCTCATGTTATTTTTTTCCAGGCTACTTTTATAACTGTATCACTTCTCATTTTATATTGTCCATGCAACCTTTATAATTAAATCCCTTTATATTGTCTAGTCTACTTTTATGACTGCAGAACTTCTCATGATGTTATGTTGTTGTTGTTGTTTTTTTAAATTATCTTCTGGGTTTGTTCCACCTGCAGTTTTTCATATTTTGTTTATTTAAAATGTTTCCACTCTGGGAGATTACAGCCTGAAAGATTGGCGCCCAGTGATGATAGAATGCAACAGGAGCAAATCCCAAAAGCCTGTTCAACAATAAAACACAGTTATTTCAGAGCACCCGACTGTTACAAAGTAATTTGTTGTCCAGCAGCATAGGTGGGTTTGTTGCTTATTGAGGTATTCATTGATTGCATATATGTAATGGCTGGAATGGAAGCCACTGTGGTGTAACACCTAGAGGCTTGCCTGCTGGCCCAATTGTCTACTGAGCAAATCTCAACGGACCTGGACTAATTTTTAGAAATAACCTTGACCTCCAGGTCGACCCAGCCTCAAATGGGTACCAAGTAAAGTCCTGAGAACTAAAGATGGCCGGTTGGATGCTGACCACATCACCTGCCCAGTGCCGATTGTTCTATAAAATATAGGTCTAGCAGTATATGTCCAGTACGCTTAAAGGCCCAGAAAAGGGTCTTTTACCTTTAATAACTGAAATATTCAAACATGTGTCTTATCTTTCTCTGACAGAGCCTGAAGAAAAGTATCAAGGAAAGCATCCAGTGTGTGTGGGGGTCGGTGGCACAGCTGACTTCCCCCAAGTAGACTGGACCATGTACCAGCATGGGGGGGGGGGGGGGGGGGGGGAGAGGCCCAGCAAAGACTGTAGGATGCTTATAAGACCTGGGAGATTTGTGTTTTTGTGGGCTAAATAATGCATATGGATTCCAAGGGAAAGACAATTTTAATAATTTATTGATAGCCTCCCTTTGACCAAGTTATAGCAATATTATCTCATTGTATTACTTTAAAAACCATTGTCTGAATTTTAGTCATAAATCATTTTCACATTTAATACTGTTTGTTTTGTAACCTTTTTTCCCCCAAAAGTGAGTACTCTGCTGTTTTATGTTTTCAAATCTAATACTTTTGAAATTTTAATGTTTGAAAATATGCTGATTTTGGGGAAAAACAGTGCATTTTCAGTGTTATATTTGATGTGAAAAATTAATGTGTTGTTTTGAAAGCTTATAAAACAAAAGAACAGTGTTAATAGTGTTTTGGGAAAAGCAGTTCTGTGCCATTTCGACAGTGAAGGTTGGCTACTGTGAACCCGCTGTTTTTTTTTAAATATTACATAATGAGGCCCAAGTCTCTTCCAAGGTGTGACTCATAATTTTGTCTAAAACTATGAGAATGTGTTTTTTTTTTTTTATTAAATAAAAGAAAGAAAATAAATCATACATCCCAGGAAATTGAACTTCAATACACATTAGAATTTTAAAACTCATTTACCAACCTTTAAGCCTCCGCTTTACATAGATGAACCAGTATGAAATCTTGACATTCTGGAGTAGTTTATTTGTGCACTGATGACTGTATATGGCGTAAAAAGGTCTCAATTAGGAAATCACAGGGAAAAATTCAAATAGGCATAAACAGACGCACACAAAAACTAGACATTGAAGCACATATAATTCACATAACCTTGATACTCGTGTGGGTTCCTGGGCCCTATTATAGGGAAAACAAGAATAGACCCACTGCCTTCCCAAAAGCATGTCGTAAGAGTCGACTAATTGGGAGCTTCCTTTGAAGTCGGAATGCATCTGCCTGAGAGGCAAGGAACCAGCAGTCTGCATACATATGAGTCAGATCTGTAAAACGGATGCACATGCAACACTCAGGTTCTGGAACAGGAATGCAGTCCAGAAGTGGACGAACAACCAGAACTTTCCGCTGGAGTTTACAGCTGGTGAACGCGAAGAAGAAGAAGAAGAATAAGACATAACCTTGAAATAGGTTTTGACTCTTTGAATAAAGGAGTTGAAGATTGTTTATTCTGTGACATTTACTAACAGCTTTAGATGTTAATTAAAATTTGGCGGAAGCTGTGGCCATTAGGATGGTCAGTAACATGATTTAAACAAACAGATCATGTGGTCAGTCTTTGACTTCTGGGTGAGATGTGCAGAGTAACAAAATAAAAACATATTGGTGATTCTTATCTATGACAGTTTAGCCCGGCTCACTAGTGTAGTTGGCTAAACCTGGCTTCGTGATGACGGGGTGACGAACTCCCTGTGGTCCAGGGTTCAAGCCCGGGGGTGGGCAGAAAAGCCACATTTCTCTCAGATTTACAGAATCTATCATGGAATGAAGGCCGAAGGGTTGTGATATCTATAATACCGAGCCTAAGGTTAACAACTCATGGCTTCTGAATATTTTGTTTTTTTAAAGTATGTGAAAGTTTAGTATTTTTTTAACATATACACAGAATTGCTTAATTAAAGCCTAACATTTGTAGATTGAATGCAGCAGCGAAATAGATGAAGAAAAACTCCCGTCAGACTAGAATTAAAGATCTGTAGCATGCTCCCACATTCCTAAAAGGCTTTTTAATGACATTTATTGATTCTTATTTTTTATTAAAATCCAGAGGAACAAATAATTCACATAATCCTAAAATATATTGTACTTATCCTATTAAAAAAGCTTACAAATGTTTCTTTAACTAACTAACTAGGTACAAATAATATTTGTTCACTGAGGATTTTGTGTTCATGTTTTTTGGTTTTTTTTAAAAAATTGGTTGACTGCTGGTTATGTCTCTAAATTACTTCCACATAATTAACATTCTAAAAACAATGGTTTTCCTGCTATGTCTGCCTAAATGTAAGATAAATATGATTTTGTTTCTGATTAAAATCTGACTTATTTGCTTAGTCATTGATGTGATAAAGTGACTGTTTTCTTAGTCATGTGATAAACTGAATTAACTTCTCATATACATTACTCTGTTATCAAACTAACTGTTTGTCAGGGGATAAATCAAGTCTTTTATCCGTCAAGAGATATATTTTCTGCTGTAGGATTCAAATGATCTGTCATAGGATACATATTTTCAATGCGATATATTTTTTCTGTCATGGAATACTTATTATTGGTTTTAGAATAAAAATTATCTGCCATGTGATACTTATTATGTACCATATTATTGCTGTAAGATACACATTATCTGCCATGCAATAGTTATTCTTTCCTTGAATACACATAATCTGTCATACAATAGTTATTCTTTCTTGGAATACACATTATCTGCCATTGGATACTTGTCCATCACAAGTGATGAGGTCCAATCTTTCTTTCATCCATTATGAATTAAATGTTAATGAGTCCGAAGTAGTTTTAAGTCCAAGAAGAATCTAGCACAGTGAGGGCAGGGTATAGTGAGGGCAGGGTATAGTAAGGGCAGGGTATAGTGAGGGCAGGGTATAGTGTCTGTGGATAAATGGCCTGTTTGGGGGTCTTTCTGACATGTCTTCAATGTTCCGCTGAACATGTTCTAGATGACTCGCAAGTTGTTGCTCCATTTCAGATATATGTGTGTCATCTCGAATATATGTGCGCCCTAAGGTCCTGTATTGTGCTGCCTCCCAGGTGTGAGGGTTTATACTGAAGGCTTTCAGTGATGCCTTTAGTGTGTCCTTGAAGCTTTTTTTTCCCAACCACCATGAGGACATCTACCCTCATGTATCTCACCATAGAAGTTTATTTTTGGGAGCCGATGGTCAAGCATTCAAACAATATGGCCAGCCCATCGAATCTGTGACTGCATCAGCATGGTTTTGATGCTGCGAATGTCAACCCTATCCAGTACCACAGTGTCCGAGACCATGTCTTGCCACTTAATGTTCAGTATCTTTCACAGACAGATTGTATGGAGGTGGTTGAGTTTTGTGTGTGCCTGACATCTATATACAGTCTAAGTTTCGCAGACATATAGTAGCACTGGAAGCACTGCAGCTTGGCAAATCACATGGACTTAGTCACTCGAACATCCTGCCTGTTCCTTTTGATAACTAACACATAATCAATGAGGTGCCAGTGATTTGATCGTCGGTGCATCCAGGAAGTCCTGTTTTGGGTAGGTAGTTGAAAAATTATGATCACGCTCAGTGCATGTCCGGAGGAGATAAAAGTCAATTGCAGTTGCAGCGACGTACTCTGTACTTTTGGACAGTACCATTCCAGAAGATGTTATCAGAGCCAGCTCTAGAATGATGAGCTTGCCTGCTTTTGGTACTGTTGCTATAACTGCATGTAGTTCTTCATAGAACTTGTCTTTCACATTATCCTGGTTTGTCATGGTTGGTGCGTAAGCGCTGATGATGATGGTGCCATGTTTCTTTCCATAGTGTAGGGGTATCTTCATCATCATTAGTCTGTCATTTATTTCCTAGGGGGGGTTCCACTTGCTTGCCTAAAATTGCTGTTTATATGGCAAAAGCAACTCCTGCCTCTTGTCTCTCTTCAGCTTTCCAAAAGAATGTGAAACCTGCACCCTCTTCATGTAGTTGTCCCTTGCCTTCAGCCTTGTTTCACTCAGATCTGCTGGATCAATGTTGTAGTGAAAGCATTGCGCCGCTGAGGTCTAAAAGTGTTTTCAGTATCAGACATGGTGCGCACATTCTATGCACCAATAGTGAGTGGTAAATATCTTTCCCATTTTGTCCTTGTATGTTGACCGCTGAAATAGGGTACACACCACCCATGGTAAGCTAGTTAGGTAGTGGTGGAGCAGGCAACGTTTAGGGCACTTTTTCTAGCCCCTTTCTCATGCCATAGAGGTGAGCAGTGCATTCCTAAAGAGTGCTGCTCCGGTCGGTGGAAGACAACCCTATGGTCTGAACCGCCTGTGTGCAGGTCTGCAATTACGACTGCCAATGTACCCACGCCTATCGCTTTGTCGTTTGCCAATCGCCACAGGTCTTGACCGGGTTGGATGAAATGTTCAAAAATGTGACTAGCACCATGAATTTGTTAAAAGTGAGGAAGAGTTGCACAATTGTATTGACCTCACACTCTCATCTGTATCCATCTGAATTCAGTGACAGGACAAGTCGAGACGGCTGGAGATGAAGTCCAGTGTGAGTGTGACGAGGGTGTACTACGTGCCGCACTGTGCTCTTTGTACTCCACAGCGTGTTGCTGGTACCCGGCATTAACCAATAAATGGGATGTTTTGTTATCACAATCGACGTCACTGACATTGGGCTTCCCCATGCGTGCTCAGTCCTCCAATGCAGCAGCCACTCCAAAGTACTTTTACTAATTGTTTCCGTGAGAAGCTGGTTATATGGTCTCCTATCTCGGCTTCGAAGACGGCATAGACCAGCTTCACCATGCTTTTCTCCCATGTCACGCAATCGTGTTAATATCAGGAATTCCTCATTATCCACTAGGCCAGTCCGTACAGCATTGACGATATCTGCTCTGTCCATGCTTCTTCCCACAATCCTTAGTGCAATGCTTGCCAATTGGTCCGCGCACTTATTTCCCTTTATGCCCACATGACCAGGTGTATAGATCCAGGTAAGGATGGTTAAGTGAAATTTCCGAATTATTCTTTCCTAGAATACACATTGTCTGCCATAGGATACTTATTCATTCCAGGAATACACATTGTCTGCCATGGGATACTTATTCTTTCCTAGAATACACATTGTCTGCCATGGGATACTTATTCTTTCCTGGAATACACATTATCAGCCAAACTAAATCCACTGGGATGCATATTATCTGGCATGGAATACATGTTATCTCTCATAGGATACTTATTGTGGTATACACATTATTTGTTATCAAATAATTATTGTCTGTTATGGAACAGACATCTGTTTTGGGAAACTTATTACCTGCTATGAAATAAACATCTCCTCTGGGAAAACATTATCTGTCATGGGAAACTTATTATGTGTGGTAGGGTAAAAATTATCTGTCATGGGGAAACTTATTTTTTGCTATGAAATAAACATCTTCTATGGGATAAATATGATCTGTTATGGAAAACTATGAAATATTATATGTCTTGGGATATGTTGACTGGCCTAGTTATTAAATATAAGATTTGCTGACTTCTAAAACAAAGGTAAACTCTGTACCATTCCATGGGTTAATGGCTTCATTCTGTCTTGTTCTCAAACATGAGATCTTCTTTGCATTCATCAGCTGTCAATTCTAGTGAAAAGTTTTGGTTGTTTGTTCATTAATGGACTTTGGTCTTGTTTCAGGACGTGAGTGTTGCATGCACATCTGTTTTACTGACCTGGCCTAGTTTTGTGCAGAGTGTATGTAACTCAGACACAGTCTTATTCTAACTTTCTCTCTAATGCTGGTATTCATAGCCCTGTCCCTTCTGTGTTGGTGGTGGCCTTATGGAGACAGTGTATTTTACAGGTAGTTATTTTCTATTCTGGTTTCCTATTCATTGTTTCTGTCTGAATGATCTTAATTCTATGTCTGTAAAGTTATTATGGTTATTCTCAAAAACCTGTACAGCCAGTATGTTTGTTTTCAAAAACATGGAATGTATTTGACAATGTTTTTTTTGTAGAATTTTCTTTTTGTCTGAAAGAATCTGCGACCAGCTTTGTTTCAGATTTATTTGTCTGCTGTGATTTTTACCATTTTTTTTGTGTGTGTGCGACATGTTTTTATAAAATTTCTGATGGCTTTACAAATTGACCATTTTGTGTCAGTTTCTGACTGTCACTGACTGTATACACTCCTACTTACTGTATTTTGCTGCTGTATATTACTGTTTCATAGTCATTGTTGTTGTTGGGGTTGAGATGCAGTACAGCTGTAAGGAAATGAGTCAGTCAACAAAAATGTTAGGTCGAACTGGTCTGTTTTACAAGAGTTGATTACAAATGGAAGAAAATTGCTTTACAGAAACATCACAAGGGCCAGAATGCATCTTTACATGAGTCTAATTACAGTTGACAGAGTACAGATTTACAAGATCACAACAAGATTAACATACAACTTTACACGATCACAATTGATGTACAGTTTTACAAGATCATAGTTGACAGAATACAACTTTACAAGATCACAGTTGACATACAGCTTTACTAAATCACAGTTGACACAGTATAACTTTAAAGTATCACAGTTTACAGTAAACGTAAGTAAAGATCTCTTTTCTCGCCTTTAGGCGCATCGGGCATATGGGAAAAGCACCCATATTTTTACAGACCAATCGACACTAGGTGGGTAATGTGGTCAGCATTACGCCGGCCATCTTTACTTCCCCAGGACATACATCCTGGTACCCATTTTAGGCTGGGTAAACCTGCGACATCCCATACCATGATAAAAATCAACGCAGCCAGCAGTGGGTTTTGATCGCGGTACGTTGGAATTACGAGTCGGACTTGCAACGCCTAAGCCACGGACGCCGCATAGTTTACAGAGTGCAGCTTAAAAGCATCACAGTTGATAAATCACAGCTTTACTGTATTACAGTTGATAAATCACAACTTTACGATATCACAGTTGATAAATCACAACTTAACAGTATTCAAGTTGATAAATCACAGCTTAACAGTATCACACTGACAGAGTACAAATTTAAAATATCACAGTTGACAGAGCACAACTTTACAGTATCACCATCGACATAATTTAATTGGTCTCATTCCAGTTTATCATTTTTGTTATTTGTAAGGTAAACATTGGTTCATAATTTGTTTGTTGGCAGTAGTGTTGTTCTCTTTCAGCGTTCAGCTATTTATTAGTGTCTGATGATTTAGCTTTCTGTTTTGATGTTTCGACTGCTGAAAGAATGTGAAAACAAAGAGTGGCAAGTGTCAGCTTATGAGACTGTGATCTTAATTAACAGCAGATGAAAGCTGGCCACACGAGAAGCTATCACTAAATTAGGTTGAACTGTACTTCCTTATCCACCCTATAGTCCCGCTTTAGCACCCTCTGATGTCACCTCTTTGGTTCACTTAAGATGCACTTCAAGGGACAGAGTAAGGCTGTAGAATCCACACAGGTAAATTACCTGAGGAAACCAAACAGCCAAACAATTTTGGGGCTGGTTCTGCAATGTCCTGTAAAGGATACACAACTAACTTTATACTTGTTGTACCAAACATGTATAAACCAAATGTCAGCTGACACTTGTTGTGAAAGTAAAAAAAGCCTTTTCACTTTTTGAGATACACTTACATATGGTGCTCATCCCCCATTTTAATCAAGCAGTTTGTACTTGATGGAGGATATGGTCAATACCATGCTGGCTGTGTTTACCTTCCATGACATTTCCTGCTACCCATTTTAGATTTGTGTGAAATGGTATCCCAAGGCTGTATAAACAATTCCCCCTCAGTGCACATTTGAACCCATGCCAACCAGACCCACAGGCAAGTGTGTAGCTACTGCATTACTGCTACTACCACTGTGCAAACTGTTGCATAATGGTACCAAACTGCAAAAGAGGGAGTAGGAGGCGTGGGTAGATGAGGGAGAAAAGGAAGGATGGGTAGTAGATTATGAAGTATTATGACCTGGTTTATTCCATACCCTTTCCATCAATCCGTTATTTAATTTTCAAAGAAAAACTGCTTGAATTTGCATTATTGTGTAACAATTGTTAACAAGTCTTTCTGAAACACTAGCTGGCTATCATATTTATGAATCGACACACAGTTTAAAAATGTTTATTGAATGTATGTGTGTGTGGGTATGTATATATGTAGTTTTTCTGTCCTGAAACTGCTCGAAGTATTTTCCTCCTACAGTTTTATGCACAAATATGTGACTTTTATCCAGTACAAACACACTGGCTTTTTTTAGTGCAGAACTTGTGTGGTTTAATTTTAGACTTTAAAACAAATGTTTGTAGTTTCCATTTTGAGCACCTTTGGTCAAAGTGCTAAATGTTTTATCCTGTGCCCTGTTTGTTTACCCTCTGCTTGACCTTAGTACATCATCATAGTATATTTTGTCATTAGGGTAAAAGCTAGTGGTTTAAAAGTATAAAACATTGTGTTTTTTAACCCTGTACAATTTCTCCTTCTTTTTATAATTAGATATTTTAGATGTGTTAAATGTTTAATTCACAAACATTGATCTGATTTGTCCACTTGTTTTTTTTTTTGACATTTTTATTCTTTGTATGGGTATTATTGGCTTTTTTTTTATTTTTTTTTATTTACAAATCTTAAAGCATAATGAGTAGATAGTGTCTACTGTTGTTATTGTTTTTATATTGTCAAGTATGTAGCTGTATTTTATGTTGGTATGATCATTCATATAGTGCTGATTTAACTATTTTTCTTACCATTGTTTTTTTCTTCGTGGGAGTGTTATGGGTTTTTAATCTACAAATTGTTTGACTTGATTGTTTACTTTGTTTTCCATTTTCCCTATTGTTGTCAAGTATGTAGGTATTTCAACTGTTTTTGTATGTTGGTCAGATTTTGCACAAACATTTTTCTGCCCTCTGAAGCCAACAGGCGCTGCAGTTTTGTTTAAAGTGCAATGATGTAACTTCTGTTAACAAATAAATATTGTTTGTTTAGCAGAGCTAGATGTGTTGGCGTCTGTGGCTTAGGCATTGTGAACGCGCTTTGTGTACTGCCCGGTTCGATCCCTGCTGCGGACGATTTGTCTTGCGCTGGTTACGCCAGTGGTACCGAGAGCTGAAGGCAGTGGCAAACTAGGGAACGTAAAATTTGCCTAGAAAAATCACAACAGCCAATGCATGCTGAGGTTGGTTCTTCAGTGTCCTGTAAAGGATATTCTACTAATTATAGATATGGTCAGGTCTGTTTATGAGTGTGTAAACAGTGCAGAAACACAGAGATATCATCACAGTGTGAGGGGAATGGGGCAGCAGGGGGGTCACCTGGGCATCTGGTCAACATTCAGAGAAATGGCAAACTGACATACAATCAGACTACAATGCAACTATCATAAAATTTGGAACACTGCTCTGGCTGCTGAAGATAGGGACACAGAACTTGTAGAAATGCCCTGTGTCCTGTGGTGTTTGTTCATAACTGAATTCTACAAAACCGGTTATTTTCTATTTGTTTGGTTAATAGTTGAGACATTTGTGATCCAGGACAGTCATGTCTTTTGCACTTGTGATCCAGTTTAGTGTTAAACTTGTGATTATCTATCACTGGTAGATTCATCTATATGTTAAACTGCTGTGTGTCTGCTGAATCATATGTTATTTGTTGCTAACAAGTATTTTGGTTTTGTGTAACAGTTTGCTGACTTGCAATCCTATTTTATACAGTCATTCCACAGTTATTTCTTTCATATAATCATTTCTTACACAGTTATTTCTTACATACAGTCATTGCTTACACAGTTATTTCTTACATACAGTCATTGCTTACACAGTTATTTCTTTCATACTGTCATTGCTTACACTGTTATTTCTTTCATACTGTCATTGCTTACAATGTTATTTCTTTTATACAGTCATTGCTTACACAGTTATTTCTTTCATACTGTCATTGCTTACACTGTTATTTCTTTCATACTGTCATTGTGTACACTGTTATTTCTTTTATACAGTCATTGCTTACACAGTTATTTCTTTCATAAAGTCATTGCCTACACAGTTATTTCTTTCATACTGTCATTGCCTAGACAGTTATTTCTTTCATACAGTCATTGCTTACACTGTTATTTCTTTCATACAGTCATTGATAACACAGTTATTTCTTTCATAAAGTCATTGCCTACACAGTTATTTCTTTTATACAGTCATTGCCTACACAGTTATTTCTTTCCTACAGTCATTGCTTACACAGTTATTTCTTTCATACAGTCATTGCCTACACAGTTATTTCTTTCATACAGTCATTGCCTACACAGTTATTTCTTTCATACAGTCATTGCTTACACAGTTATTTCTTTCATACAGTCATTGCTTACACTGTTATTTCTTTCATACAGTCATTGCTAACACAGTTATTTCTTTCATAAAGTCATTGCCTACACAGTTATTTCTTTCCTACAGTCATTGCTTACACAGTTATTTCTTTCATAAAGTCATTGCCTACACAGTTATTTCTTTCCTACAGTCATCGCCTACACAGTTATTTCTTTCCTACAGTCATTGCTAACACAGTTATTTCTTTCATAAAGTCATTGCCTACACAGTTATTTCTTTCCTACAGTCATTGCCTACACAGTTATTTCTTTCCTACAGTCATTGCTAACACAGTTATTTCTTTCATAAAGTCATTGCCTACACAGTTATTTCTTTCATACAGTCATTGCTTACACAGTTATTTCTTTCATAAACTCATTGCCTAGACTGTTATTTATTTCATTAAGTCATTGCTTACACAGTTATTTCTTTCATAAACTCATTGCCTAGACAGTTATTTCTTTCATAAACTCATTGCCTAGACTGTTATTTCTTTCATAAAGTCATTGCCTACACAGTTATTTCTTTCCTCAAGTCATTGCCTACACAGTTATTTCTTTCCTCAAGTCATTGCCTACACAGTTATTTCTTTCCTCAAGTCATTGCCTACACAGTTATTTCTTTCCTCAAGTCATTGCCTACACAGTTATTTCTTTCCTCAAGTCATTGCCTACACAGTTATTTCTTTCCTCAAGTCATTGCCTACACAGTTATTTCTTTCCTCAAGTCATTGCCTACACAGTTATTTCTTTCCTCAAGTCATTGCCTACACAGTTATTTCTTTCCTCAAGTCATTGCCTACACAGTTATTTCTTTCCTCAAGTCATTGCCTACACAGTTATTTCTTTCCTCAAGTCATTGCCTACACAGTTATTTCTTTCCTCAAGTCATTGCCTACACAGTTATTTCTTCCACACAGTCATTGTTTACAGAGTTATTTCTTTCACATAATCATTGCTTACATACAATAATTGCATACACACAGTTTCACAAACTTATTGATTCAGTTATTAAAATTTAGTAAAATTAAAGGTTATGCAAGGCAAGATAAAAGAACATATGTTGACTGACAGACTAGTAAAGAAAGAGAACAAACATATGGCCAAGAGTGGAAATAGCAAAATGCTACATAATACATTAAAACATTTAACTATTACTTTCAAACTGCAGGGTTTTACTATAACAAATATGTATGGTACAATGCTTACATCTGATACTGAGTGAAAGAAAATATAGGCAGACCACTTCCAAGAGACTTTACATAGACCGGTTCATGAGAAGCAGTGAATTTTGATGAAAAAGCTTAAATGAAAATATTACCAATACGTCATCATCATCATAAACCATTTATGCCGTTAAGCATTGTGGGAGGAATAGTTTGCGATCCAGTGCATGCTGGCTGCCACTGGCTATTGTCATGCCGTGACGGCGTAGTCTTTAATGTTGTCAATCCAATAAGTAGAGGACAGATAAATAATACAGACAACAAGGAGGCAGTCAATTCATTAGAAAACAATACAGCATAAGGTGAAAATATCACTGCAGAAATGCTCAAGGTAGCAGATTTTGTGACCATAAAACGAGGGAAAGATGTTTTTAATAGAATATTGGCAGAGGGGAAAATCCCAAATGAATGGAATGGAATTATTGTTAAAATTTCAAAGAAAGGTAATCTCACAAACAACTGGAGAAGAATTACTCTGTTATAAGTAATGTCCAAAACTATTTGTAAAATAATTCACTTTAGAATTAATGTGGTAGTGGACAAAATCCTGTGAGAAGATGCCCACAAAAAACCCTAAGATGAACGTTGAGGATAAAGGCCAAGGCTGCTTGACTGGATACTATCCATGATATTAAACTGATCGCACAGGATAGAATTGAATGGAGCCATAGACTGCTAGCCCTATGTTACATGTAACAGCACAGTAGGATAGTGAATTGGCAAGACATCAGCAGCTTTTCAAAGCTTGAACAAAATATGGAACTCTTAGCTTGTATAGTTTAGGACCAAGTTATATTTTTGTCAAGAAAAGATATAAAACCGAACAAAAATTATATCAGCAAGCTTCATAATATAAAGAACACAAACAAAACGTGAACGTTGTGGCTATGGAGCCTTCATCAGCATATACAGATATAAAAACAATACCACACAAATACACTAAATCACTTAGCTTAGTTATCTTGAAGTAGCCAGGTCGATGACTTGTCAGTAGACTGAAGAGACAAGTGGGACAGTAGAGTAAATACTCCTGGGGAATACTAGGGGCTGTAACTAGAAGGTTTTAGATAAAACTGTCTGCAGTTCAATCCCTTAGGATTTTAGATGAAACTGTGTTGGCGGTTCAGCCCTATAGGTGTTAAAGTACCCAAAGTGAAAATATATTTTATATTTTTTTCAGTTCTAAGGTTATTTAAGTTTTAAATTATGCCAGTGAAAGTTAGCGATTGACTAAAATGAGTTAGAAAACAAATGTCTGAGGAAAACTAGAAACATAAAATGGGATGAATTGGGAAGTTATGTGTGTGTGTTAAGAAATAAGACAAATGTCTTGACAACCACTAGTATCAACGGTTATTAGACAGAGAAGATGGCGCTATATTGGACACATCAAGAGAAGAAACGAGCAGAGAATTGCCAAGGAGGCACTGAAATGGGAAACAGAGGGACAGAGGAAACGAGCATGTCCAAGGGAAACCCTGAGATGAATGTTGACGAGAGACGACAAAGCTGCTGGACTAGATTATGTCTGTGATTGCACAGGTTAGAACAGAATGAAGGAATCAACTGTGATCCCTATGTTACAAATAATAGCACAACAGAAACAATGAACAAATTAATTCATTAATTAACAAGGCTCTCCTCCGAACTTCGACCGTATATTATGGTGGTCATATAATATCCTTACGGGGCTCAGGCATATGTAAAATGCGGACTTTCTGCCAAGGAACAAACCGCGGCAAAACTAGGATTACTTGACAATTTCAAGAGACACAACAGTGCAGACGATAATAGCGACCGTTGACAATTTTGAGCGTTTCTGCAGACGATAGTAGCAGATGATAATAGAATGCGCAAAACGCGATTAAACTTACCGCGAGAGCGTATCCTCTGCACTGCTACGCGTGGCGCGGATGGGGGGCTAAACTAGGTGCCTGGACTCATAAGCAAATTAATTGGAGGAAGTTGCAGGAGATGCGGTAGCTGCTGCTTGTGAGTCCCAGCCATCTAGTTTAGCCCCCATCCGCGCCGCATGTTGCGGCGCTGGGGATACACTCGGCGGTGAGGCACAGTCACAGAAAAAAGTCCGCAAATAACATATCGCTGAGACCCTGTTAGAGCATTTGTTTCGTTATAAGGAGCCGGCATATTTTTAATAGAACTGAGCCCCGTAAGGATATTTTATGGCCGCCATAATATCGGGTTGAAGTTCGGAGGAGAGCCATTAACAATCACATGCTTACATGTGGTTTATGCTTGCACATAATCTTTATTCACATACAATACTGCTGATGGTGATTCAGTGTCCTATCTCTTTGTGCTTTTTAAGACGAAACTGTTTGCTGGCTTTCATTGATTGTAAAGCTCTCTTTTTCTGGATAAGTTGACTTATTATGCATGAACGTGATTGATTAAAGATGCACAAAAACTATTATTGTTTGTTCTCATAATTGAAGCCAATGGTATTTCTTGGTTTCTATAACTGAAACCAGTCTCCTTTGTTTGTTCTCATAATTGAAGCCAGTGTTGTTTGTTGGTTCTCATAATTGAAGCCAGTGTTGTTTGTTGGTTCTCATAATTGAAGCCACTGTTGCTTGTTGGTTCTCATAATTGAAGCTTGTGTTGTTTGTTGAGGAGTGGCTGACTGGACAGCTAAAAAAACTAAGCTCTCATGCAGAAGACCCAGGTTTGAATCCTTGGTAATATTACGAGTTTCTTCTATCAGGCAAAAAATAAAATCCTGCTCTGTACAGGCCATAGCAACTGCGCTAGCGATAGGGTCCTGTATTCTGAGGCTCACAAATCCCCTGCCTACACCGCAAAACTGGTAAATAAAGTAGTTGTTCCCCTTTCTCATAAGTCAGTGTTTCCCAAAGCTTTCTTAGTCGCGACACACCTTTTTTCAACAAAAATTTTTCCACTGCGCTCTAACCTATGTAATAGTAGGGCTATTTGTATCTAAGAGATACAAAAAACAAAAAAAACTTGTGTATCTTCAAATATTTCACGGCGCCCCTGTGAAAAGGTGGCGGCTCCCCAGGGTGCCACGGCGCACAGTTTGGGAATCACTGTCATAAGTGCTTATCTAAGCATTAGTACATTATGTGTCTGTTCCCGTTGTTCTTGAATGATTACATAAACTTTGGTTCATTATGTGTAAATTAAGTGAAGACCCTTTTTCACTGTTTGGTGCTTGGGCATACAGTGCATGAGCTGTGTTTGTATACAAACCAATTGGCACTCGATAGGTCAGGTGGTCAATGTCATTATGGCCACCTTTACTTCCCAGGATATTGCCTGGTACCCATTTTAGGCTGGGGTGGATCAGGAAGTCTAGGTAAGTGTGACAAGAAATCTGCCATGATGCAGGTCTTAAATGCTAAACCTTCCAGTCACCAGGTAAGCATGAAGCCACTCGGCTACCATGGCTTCCTTGATTTTATGGTTGTTACCCTTTTTTCTCATGTGTGATTATATAAGCTTTCCCATTCAGATATTTCAGAAACCATTATTACATTTTCCTTTCTGAATTCCAGGCTAATATCATATACAGTTTATAGAGCAGTTTTTTGTGAACTTTTAAATAAACTTTTAAACTTTCAAGAATGGATGGATTGAAGGAGTCACTGACACCTTGAGACTGCATAACATTATGGCATATCAAGCGAGAGCGCTCTCTAGCTAAGCTGCTGATCGGCTGATGAACTGTGACGCCTAGCAGCATAAGCAGATATTGACAAAATGAAGAAAGAATTCAAGGCTGGTTTTAGTGGCCATTGTCCAGTCATACACTGCTTCAGGTATTTCTTATGTGAGAGAAAAAGGCAAGAAATATTATTCATCATCATCATTGCCCATGGGGAAGTAGTAGGACACTCGCCTGTGGATCAGAAGGTTGTGGGTTTGGATCCTGTTGGAGCCGGACTTTTTTTCTTTTTAAATGACCTTGGCTGCCAGGTCAACCCAGCCTTAAATGGGTACCAGGTAAAGTCCTGGAAAGTAAAGGCTGCCGGCATGATGCTGACCATATCCCCCACCGAGTGCTGATTGGTCTATAAAATATTGTTCATTCCCTATAAGCCCCCACTAAGTACGGGGAATCATTGCTGGAGCTATGTAATTCATGCTCTCTGTGGCGCTCTCAGCTGGCGGCCAGCCATTCTGCATAGAGAGACTAAGCCAAATGGGATAAAAACCTGGTGCAGTAAAGTCGATCCTCTGTCTTTAACTTTAACGCCTGAGGTTGGGCAAAAGGATCGGTTACTTACTATCATTGTCCTGTCATGCCATTATATGTCACATTGGGCTCCCTGTCTTTTCCTCCATTTCGTTATATCCCGATATAATGGATGGAATCCAGACCAGCACTTTTTCCTTCCTCATCAATATTAGTTATTCGTTTTTTTTTTTTTTTTGGTAAATATTTTTTGTGTGTGCCTTCGCTTTTTTAGTCTTGTTAATTCCCATTTTAGTTACTGTTTGGTGATTCTCTGCTCATTTTCTTCCTCCAGTTCTTACCTCTGCTTGCCCAGACATTACTCTTATTTCTCGCCCCTCTTGAATTCATCACATTATATATTCCAAATTTTTTTTCAGGTATTTGTTTTCAAATGTATTTTAACTTTTGTTCCATGATTTTATTCATCAACATCATCACACTTAACACATAGGGTCACCAGTTGCTATCGACTGTCTGATAGCTTCCTTCACTTTTGACAGTCAGTTGCGATGGCCTTCATAGTTGCATGCCTAGGACCTGTCTAGTCAGTCAGTTCTGTATCCAGGTATTTCTTGGTCTGCCTCTTCCCTTCTTTCCATCTACTAAGCCCTGTAGTATTGTTTTTGAAAGGCCATTAGGTCTTATTACATGTTGGTACCATTGCTTTCTCCATCATTTCACTTAAGTTAAAAGAGGTTCATAGTTGCCGATGTGCTCAATGATTACAAGCCGAACCTCGTCATTTGCGATGTGGTCTCTGTATGATATGCCAAAGAATGTTTCTGAAAGATCACATTTCCAATGCTTCTATCTTCAAGTTTAGCTGATAAGATCCACGTTTCCCTGCCATATGTAAACATACTAATAACTAGTGCTGTCTCGAGGTGGTGTGTCTCGGACAGTATTTCAACCTTGGCAGGGCCCAGGCCTATCCAGGGGGCCATTTCCATATTAGCCTGTATCCTCACAAATAACAGTTGCCAGTCTGCACCACAGGACTGGTTGTGTGATCACTGGATAGCAGCAGACTGCTAATTTTCACTTGTCACCCCCCTAGGAAAGTTAGCTGCCCACCAACACTGCTGGCTGCAGTACCAGCCATGACCACACCTTGCAGACATCATAGTTATGTATATGAACTTTGTTTTTCAATTTTCTTTTTTTCATTTGTCATAAATCTACTTTTGTTTTTATGTGGATGTAACCGCATTAATACATCAAAGTTGTGATATCTGGGGCAATTTTTTTTTTAAACTGTAGTGGTGTAGTGGTTTTAAATAAATCAGTTTACTTGGAGATCAGTTTACCTTTATAGCTAAAGTATTGGGGGGGGGGTGGGGGGGGGGGGGGGGGGGGAGAATCTATTTTCATTTGTTTCATTAAGTATCATAGTTTGTTCTTTTTGTTGTCTGAATTTGAACAAGTTTAGGACCGTCTATTTTACTTCTGCAGTAACGCAGTTTTTATATACTTCTGAACTAAAATAGTAGCCACATTTTACTTCTGCAGCAATAACAGTAGGAATAAGGCCCGGGTAGGTTAATAGACCAAGTGAATGGGTTACACAAAGTTTAGCTGCTACTCCTTAGAAAATTGGTGCATTCACAGATATGGTGTTCTAAGTCCTGCAGGGATCACAATTCAGGACACCTATATTTTTTTTTTTTTTTAAATTAAGCTTTTATTAAGTTTGCTTTTGTTTGTTTGTTTGTCTGGTACAGTTTTTTAATTTTATTTATTTATTCCACAATTTATATTTCTTCCCAGGTTGGTTTTTTTTTAACGCCTTCTTACTTATTGTATTTTTTATATAGCCTTTATGTCTATAATTTTGTTCTCTATTACGTGTTTCTTAGTTTTAGGATCTTGTTTGTTTACAGGCTCTGTTATCTTGCCCATTGAGTTTTCCAATAATATTTTGTGTTATATTTAGCACTTTAGAGTTTAGAGAAGTACATCATGTCATTTATAATTAACAAACCAGTAGTGCATCGCTCGGTACAGACTGATTTAAATGTATAGTCTGATCTGCTTTACAAGATGTTTGCTATTTGCTAAAATGTTGACATTTACTTTACAATATCATTCAGTACAGTATATGAATGTTGCTTTGTGTGTATGACTTGATTTGTTGTTGTTGGTAGCTAGATGACAGTTAGTTAATACAAATGTGTTGTCTTTCATTGTATTCATTACACATTGTTTCATTGTATGATCTATACATATCAGAATAACATAGTCAGCACAATAAAATTCTGATCAAGTGAGGTCGACTTTGGTATTTTATCACTCTATGTGTAGTGTGGTGTTGTATATTTCAAGGAAATAGTTATACTATAGGCTTAAGTTTTAGGATTCCCATGGGAAATCACTGTTGAAAGACAAGTATTACTTCTTCTCCTTCCCCTTATTTACAAGCAGAATGTTGGTTGCTGATCTCTCAGGCAGATGCACTCTGACTTTGAATGAAACAACCCCAAATTAGTTGCCTTTTACGACACGCTTATTAGGTAGCAGTGGGTCTATTCTTTCTTTCCTCAAACTAGTACCCTGAAACTCACACAGGGAAGAAAGAGTATTCAAGTGTTTGTGTTCACGAAAGACAGCAGTCTGAGTTCAGTCACGAGTAACAATCCATATATAAAACCCACATCAGTGCTTCTTCTGCTGTTTATACCCTAGTGGAGTATAGGAAGTGTATAACTGGGCCCCTCACAAAAAGCACACACAAAAAACAGTGACACGGCATCCTACCAGGCATTCCATAAGGGTAGGGCTGAGTTTGGGAGTGACAGCTGAAGAAGTGGTTAACCACAAAACCCGACCACTGATGGAAAAACCTGTCAGTACAATGGAGTGGGGAGAAGCTTCATCGCCAGTATAGTTGATAAGGCACTTGATGATGATGATCTGACATTTCTAGCCTCATAGAATCAATCATGTTCAAAATTTTCACAGATTTGTCAAGGATAGAAAGATGGCATGAAATGAAACCTGTCATCATCATCATCATGTGGCAAGTCCTTTACAGAACGTCGCTCTCATCAGGGTTTGTCTGAAGGAAACTTTGTCTCTCGCCAGCTCTCTTGTTTCATGAACTTTCAAACCCAAAGTTTCACTTATATCTGGTGTTTATCTTCGTGGTCGTCGGCATCTGCCACGTTTTCCTGGTAGCATGCTTTTCGCAGTTATTCTTATAATCGCCTTTGATGTGGCGGAAACCAGCCACCTCAACTAACAACGCTGTGGCAAAGAACGTGATAAGACGCAGCCTCTCATACCCCAGTGGAAAAATATGTCAGAAGCTACTTTTATTTATTCCAAGAGTTTGAGGTTTCAGTTTCCTCGTGTGTGTGTTCCGGTGCTCCATTTTAGAGAACAAAGAACAGATCCAATATCGCCCACAAACGTGTCGTAAGAGGCGACTAATTAGGGTTGTTTCCTTTAAAGTCAGAATGCATGTACGTTATAGGCAAGGATCGGACAGTCCGCATACAGATACGCCAGATCTGTAAAATGGATGCACGCACAAAACCCAAGTTTTGGGTCAAGACCAAAGCCCAGGAATGGGCGAAGAAGCAGAACTTTTTTTTTCCAGCAGGTGAACTTGAAGAAGAAGAGGAACAGATTTCAGATTGTAAAATGCCAGGTGGTTTTGTCATGTTACATAAACTTTGAACAGCCAGAATAATGTAACGATTGCCAAGAAAGCACCAATGATTTCATCAGTATCGTTATTAAATGCCTAACCTGCTCTGATTATGGAAAGACATCTATAAGATCTGTATGATCACATGCGAATTAGTTACAAAAGTTCAGATCTATCCAAACCGAGATACTGTTTTCAGAAAGATTCAATAAAACTTCTAAACCAGAAAAGAAACTTAGTAACCGTGGAAATGAGATGTTTAAGAAGGGCTGCAGAGGTAAACAGAAGAGATAAAATGAGGAATAAAAGTTATAAGAGGAAAGGTCGGCACAGAACTAATTTTAAATTACATACAAAGAAAGCAAATCAAACGGTTTGCTCACTCGAAGATAATCCCTAGGGACGGCACACCATGCAAGTCATTCACCAAAAGCGGAGATGGACGAAGATCATGAGGTAAACCAAGAACAATATGAAAAGATAACATCAGAGAAACTCAAACAGCACGACATGTCTCTGCCAGAGTGGTCCAGAATTGCAAGAAGTACAACGTTCTATCTCCCTCGACACCTGAAGAGTTAAAAGATGAAGTGAAGAAGAAAGAGAGAGAGGAAGAAGCAGCAGAAGATGAGGAAGAAGAAGAAGAAGAAAATAAAAAATCTTTTATTTTTCACAAGAAATAGCTGTTATAGTTTTAAAACCTTGATGAAATGTTTCTCTATTTCTCCGCATAAAGTTTGCTGCCTTCAGTAAAGTGATTGGCTGGTATAATCAATATATGCAAATCTGTGACTGCTCTTCTTCGTATTTATACTCTCTTCTATACCACATTCTGATCTGTACCATCCCTATATCTTTAGTAATTAGTTTGACATGAAAGTGCATCCAGGTTTCTCACTTAAAAGACTGCTCTTTGAGTTGCAAAATAGCAGTTTACTTTCATTTTAACATTCATTATGGTCACGATTTGTATTTACATTTTTATGAGTCTGCAGTTAATAGTGGAAATTGATTTATTTTCTGCCCCTACTCATTCTGCTGCTATAGCAAAAGTCATAAGGTATAAGATGTGGCTTCCTTCAGATAGTTAAGGTAATGTAATACTCATTGTGCATTCCCATATGGCTTTTTGAAGACTGTTCACAATCGAATGTGGACCCAATCGCACGATCTCAACCTTCTTCTTGCCTGTAGGCAGTGGCAGTAAGATATTCTCTTGAATTTAACACCATCAGTCTTTTGTTTAATGATTAGGCAGTCGCTGGCTTTTGTGTTTCCATTCTTAGAGATTAGTGAATACGTTTAACAATTTCATGATGGTCGATTACTAGGGTTAGATTTTCTTAGAGGGTAATTTCTTTTTTGAAAAAAAAAAAAATTTGTGGTTTTCAAACTGGGGTGCAAGATTTGTATAGTGACAAAGATAGGGACCTCGCATTATCCCCAAGTTGGAGTACGTTGTAGCCAAACTTTGTTGTGGAGGCAGCACGTAACTGTAAAACCATGTTTGCTTTTGTTTTTGCTTCTGTGCCTAGCTCTATGTTATCTTGCACTGCGCCTATTTTACACCGGACAAAATAGTTCCACTATTAGACAAAGCATCTAATATCGGTACATAAACGGGTTGTTTCATTATTGTATATTATATTATTCAGGTAATTATATATTTTTTAAATTTTATCCGTATCTTTTTGATGGATGAATACATGACTACTGTGTGTTTCATAGCACTCTAAACTGTGGTAGTGCTGATGATGTCGTTCAACCCCACCAGTACTTCACACCGAGCGATAATAACCCGGTGACACAAGGTGCCACCATTCGTATGAGGATCACAGGGGACAGGTCCCAGAAACCCCGTATAACACATATGTTGATTAATATTAGGGCTTCAAACAACAGCCGGGGTGGGGCTTTAAAACAACAACAAAACTGCGTCCCACTTTGGGACACACAATTACCGTAGATTAACTGAGGTAGTTTTTCTCTTAAACTGATAAAATTATTCTCAGTTCCTGTTACGGAAAAAAAAATTGATCGTGAAGTGTCTCACCGTGAAGTGTCATACCGTGAAGTGTCACATCTTGAAGTGTCACACCGTGAAGTGTCACACCGTGAAGTGTCACACCGTGAAGTGTCACACCTTAAAGTGTCACACCGTGAAGTGTCACACCGTGAAGTGTCACATCTTGAAGTGTCACATCTTGAAGTGTCAACACCATAAAGTGTCAACACCGTGAAGTGTCACATCTTGAAGTGTCCACACCGTGAAGTGTCACACCGTAAAGTGTCACACCATGAAGTGTAAACACCGTGAAGTGTCACACCCTGAAGTGTCACACCGTGAAGTGTCGCGCTGTGAAGTGTCACTTCGTGAAGTGTCACGCCGTGAAGTGTCGCGCCCTGAAGTGTCAACACCGTGAAGTGTCACGCCTTGAATGTACTACATCCTGAAGTGTCAACACCGTGAAGTGTCACACCGTGAAGTGTTATACTGTAAAATGTCACACCTTGAAGTGTCACACTGTGAAATGTCCCACTGTGAAGTGTCACATCCTGAAGTGCCACACCGTGAAGCGCCACACCGTGAAGTGTCACACCGTTAAGTGTCACACCGTGAAGTGCCACACCGTGAAGTGTCACGCCCTGAAGTGTCAACACCGTGAAGTGCCACACCGTGAAGTGTCACGCCCTGAAGTGTCAACACCGTGAAGTGCCACACCGTGTGAAATGGTTACTGTATTTTATTAAACTGCTTCCATCAAAACTGTGTGCTTTTAAAACCATGAATTTTTACGTTTCAGTTTTACTGCCTCTCCGTGTGGGTTCCGGAGCCCTATTCTGGGGGCGAAAAGGGGGCGGGAGAAATTGATCCACTGCCCTCTAACAAACATGTCGTACCAGGCGACTAATTAGGACGATTTCCTTTGAAATCCGAGTGCATCTGCCTGAAAGAAGAGGAACAAACAGTCTACATACAAATAGGCCAGATCTGTAAAACGCACGTGCACGCAAAACTCAGGTTCTGGAACAAGACCAAAGTTCAGAAGTAGACGAACAACCGGAACTTTCCACCGGTGTTTACAGCCGTGTGCAAACGATCGTCCCGTAAATATACATGTTCATGTACCAATAAAAATTACAGAAAAATCCCATACCCTTCAAAAACTAGTACAAACGATAGGCGCAGCGGGCATATGGGAAGAGCACCCATATTTGTACAGACCAATCAGCACTAGTTGGGTAATGTGGTCACCATTACACCGGCCGACTTTACTTTCCCAGGACATACATCCTGGTACCCATTTTAGGCTGGGTCGGCCTGCGACGCCCTATGCCATGATAAAAATCCACGAACCCAATGTACCGGCTTTTGATCGCGGTTCATTGGAATTAGAACAAACGATTAGTCGCGTCAAAATACAGAAACATGCACTCGCAGTACA
>CAJHNH020002089.1:102500-125763 GCA_905116865.2 Candidula unifasciata
GGTCTAACTAAAACAAAACAAAGGAATAAAACTCCAGTGAAAGTTTACTTTTACTAATAGTCGCATTAAATAAATAAATTAACAATAACCTGGGCCGCCAATGTGACTGTTAAATTAAACACTGTAGTGATAATGACAAATGAAAATATAACACGTGTGCTGGTCACATTTTTAGAGGTGCGAACACTTGATTTATAATAAACACAAGAAATACAGAAAAAGTGTATGATTTATAGTATATATATGTATGTATGTATGTGTGTGTGTGTGTGTGTGTGTGTGTGTGTGTGTGTGTGTGTGTATAACCTTTCCGGGTTGTAGTGTAATATACTGAGACCCAGTGACTCACAGATCCACTTCTCAGATGCGAATCCATTAGGAAATGAGTCTATATATCTACCCATCAATGCTGTCTACCCCAGCCTGCCTGTCTTTCTAGCCTAGTTTATGTGTCTATATCTCTCTATGTGCGACACTGTGGCTTTGAAAGTTAGTGAAGTCATTTCCAATGCCACAGGTGGATAGTTTTGTGAAAGAAAGAGAAAAACCGTTACCAAGTGAGTAATGTTAAACCACACCAGGACGGCTTTAAAATAAAAAATTGCATCCCATATTGGGACGGAGTTTAAAAAAAAAAACACTATCGTTTACTGTGGTTTTCAGACAGTAGTAGGAGTTTCACCGTGGAAGATATTGGAATCTGATGAGGTAATATTCCTAAAGACAGAAGATAGGTAAAAGTAACGGTAAAAGTGAGAGGTGCAGCTTCATTGCAGCGGGTTCTATCCCAGTTGGCTCAGCCCTCAGAACTGCTACCTGTCTGCTGAGAGCGTCGCACAGAGAACGACCACCGTAGCTCCGACGACGATCCCCTTGAAACTCAGTAAAAAATGAATTCATGAAAGTGGCACACAGTAGCTTATTTTATTGTGGAGGTACGACAAAGTAAAAAAAAAAAATCTCTTTCTATAATCTCGTCCGTCAGTCGATCTGCCTCTTGCCCCGCCTTTCCTACTTGTTTCCCGCCTGAAGTTCTAACTAACATTTAGATACGACCTAAGATAACCTTAGTCTTTCACCAGCAGCTCTTCTATAATTACCAGCCCGTCCCAGTAAATATCATCCACAGCCTAAAGCTAAACAACCCGGGTGTTTAGTTGCTCTAAAGGTTGGGAGTACGTGTGGGGACAAGCAAGAGGCGAACGACAAGCCTGCTGCCCGAAGATCTTGGGGTTGAATCTGCATTATGGGGCCTACTGGCTACCTGATCAACCTAGCCTAGGACGACTTCAAGGTAATGTTTTGGGAAGTAAATGTGTCGTTGGGTCACCAGTTTCTGTTGACTGTCTGATCAGCTCTCTCCACCTTTGGCGGTCAGTTGCGATGGACTTCATGGTTGCATGCCTGAGGCCTGTCCAGTAATTCAGGTTCTGTAAACAAGTCTTTATTGGTCTGCGTCTTCTCCTCTTTCCCTCTACTGAGCCCTGCAGTTTCGTTTCTGAGAGGCCGTTAGATCTTGTTACATGTCCATACCATTGCATTTGTAGCCTTTTCACTGTAGTTAAAAGAGGTTCATAGTTGTGGGAATACAGAAATATCAGAGACACTGAAAAGTACTTTAAACGAAGCAAACAGAAGGGCCCGTTCCAGAGATATCTTCCTGCCCTGACGCAGCGAGGCATTCTAGTATTAGAAACAAGAAGAAGAAGACGCATAGGAAATTCATTAGTGCAGTCGCTAGCCTGTTTGCCAGATAGGCCGATCCTAATGGGTTCTTATCTCAGCCACGGCGGACTTTTAAATAAATTTGATAGGAATTTATTTTTATGCATTACATCAACCTAATTAATGAACTTGCCACTCCATTTGAATAGCGTTGCGTTAACTCTTTCAGCCCCACACTGTAATAGATGATGGTCTTTTCCACGGTTGGCACATTTTGCTGGGGTTTACAGATAGGTCGGGATATCAACGCCTTTCGACCTCTTTGGTTGCTTTGACGCAACAGTTCTACTTTGTACCATTGTTAGGACAAAACTGATTAAAAATTACAGCACCCAACAAACTTTTACCAAAACCGCCATCGAACATCCCACATTTGCAAGATAGGCGAGAATAAATCTGACTGGCTGGTATGAAGAGCTGCCAACCAGTCTCAAGGCTTACCGGGCCAACATAACAGTCCAGCTGTCGTTTTGGCTATTTTGCTGCTGGGGACCGATAGATCGGCTCAGTCGTCCCCAAAGTGTTCATATCTCTCATTATATTTCTGAAACATGGCTCTGTATAGTATCTGGCAGTGGCGAGGCGTAGTTAGTTCGCATGTGCAAGCGTTAGCAAGTAACGATTACACTGGGGAGGGTATCACGGGATAAGTTTCTCCTTGTCGCTTCGCTGTTGAGAGTATGCGTGCGTAGTTAACATCGTAGTACTAGTAACTGATAAATGTCACATGTTACAGTTTTTGCATGAGTGGTGTAATCATGCAGCAAGCTTTCTTTTTGCTGTGTCTGTAAATCGTAAATCGAGTGGCGTATATGTAATGAATAGTTAACAGTCTTAATAAGTATTGTAATAATGCATTTTTTCTTTGGCAATGGAAATTGTGCATTGTTGCGCAGATAAAAAAATCCCTTGGCGGTTGAAAATCGAAGAGTAGCATAACGGCGCTTCCCGGGCAAAATTTGGAGTAAAAAAAATTTACCCAAAGTATTTCAGAATCCTCGCCGGTGCTACAGAGCCTGTGCACTGTGCTGAGCTTCTTCGGACTCAGACTTGAGTTAGCAGAAGAGCGGAGCACTTATGGTTACTACCCGTGTGCCATGATGTAGATCCGTTGTTCAAACCTCAAACTTCAAACCTGGCAATGGAAAACGTAAGAGGTGGATATAGAAATTCCATGCACGACTCGTCTTTTTTATGTGGTATAATCACAAAACTCGCCACACTGTATATGTTCCATTCGTGGAACATAATGTGCATGTGACACTGTCAACTTATTATTATTATTGAAATTTGACTAGAAAAAATTAGGATTTTGAGAGCATGCATCTTCCGTGTGGCTACATACGGATGTGAGTTGTGGACTATTTCCCAGTCTTTAAGAAAGAGAATAGGGGCGTTTGAGCTGAAATGCTATAGAAAGATTCTCATAATATCTTGGACAAAGATGAGGAGAAATATTGACATCTCAAAAGATCTGAACATCAAGGAAGATTGGCTAATAAACAGCATTCTTTCTTGGAAGCTGAAATATTTTGGTCATATCAAGCGCCACGACGGACTGGAAAAAAATATAGCAGAAGGCATGATACCAGGAAGGAGGGGCAGGGGCCGACCCACACAAAGATCGGCACAGGATATAAGTGATTCCTTGAGTATGAAAGTTCATGAGGCGGGAGAGCTGGCGAGAGACCGAGTTTCTGTCAGGTAGACTGTGATGAGAGCGACATTCTGCAAAGGATCTGCTACATGATGATGATGATGATGATGATGATGATGATGATGATGATGATGATGATGATGATGATTTGACCAGAGCAGCCTAAATTATAGCATACTCCTTACAATTTTCCCTAAAGGGGCTTCCCTTTTTTAAAATAATTTTGGCTCCCAGGTCGACTCAGCCTTACAGGGGAC
This sequence comes from Candidula unifasciata, assembly GCA_905116865.2. Lineage (NCBI taxonomy): Eukaryota > Metazoa > Mollusca > Gastropoda > Stylommatophora > Geomitridae > Candidula > Candidula unifasciata. The sequence goes on from CAJHNH020002089.1 coordinate 106,140, forward strand.
CAGGCACAGTCCCCGGATGTAAAGGTGGCCGGCGGGATGTTGACCACACCACAAACCGGGTGCCGATCTGAGTTCATCTGGATGAAGATTCGACATCACAGCACTCAGGACAAGCCCGTATTAGTTCCATCTCCCTCCTCAACAGACAGCGAAGAGTCTCCGTACTGATTGTGCCTGTGGTCATCTGGTTAACTACTCGTCTTGCCTTTCCCCCGAGTCTCGATTTGCCCCCAGAGCACACAGCTACTCCACGCTATACCATTCTCTCCGGGTACGGATTTTTCAGCATCTTCCATTTCACCCATATGTTTGAGAGCACTTCTAAAGCACCAGGATATTGACATTTGCAGATGATGATTTTGCATATAGGCAGGGGGAGAGATAGGCAACAGACAGCCCACGAGCTATAGGCAACTGTAGACAAAGTGACTGACTGGTGTGCACAAATGGGCCTGTCATCATCTAAGAAAAGGCGGCTGTTTTATGGTGCTCTTTGGACGATATAATTGTAAGAGCTCATGTCCCAAGCCTCACAATTAATTAAAAACATTAAAAGAGAAAGCAAACTGAAGTACCTGGGTATTATTTTCGACATAAGTCTGTCATTCAAAGACAATGCAATCTTCTCTTTCAGTCTCCCTCTGCCTCTTTTCCCCTTCAACTATCCCACCATCAAGATGTACTCCAGTTTTCTCCTTCTCGTGACATGATCAAATAATGTAGATTGTACAAATAATGTACTGAGGATTACGTTGCTGAAAATAGTGCCGATGCATGTTTTCATTCGACGAATCCAGCAGTATTGACAGACAAGAACCTGAAATTCAATTACGATCGAGAATCAGTCCGGGTGCTTTATTAATATCCTACCCCAAACAGGGAAAATCCACAGGTCACAGGACAGTCTAATATTTCAGGGGGTGGTAGATAGGCTGCAAGCAGTCGTGGGACCTGGGCTACACTCTCTCGTGGGACGTAGGTAGGTTAGAATTAGGTTAAGTTCTGGATGTTTTGGTGTCGTTAAAAGCATTAGAAAGCCGGGAAACCCAGTCTTACCACCCTCTAAAATATTGGACTGTCCTGTGACGTCATCTAGGGGTAGAATATTATTAGAGCACCTCAGTCCGTACTGCTGCCTGCATCTAACTCATCCAGACTTTGGCTCATTATCTTGCTTGTGTCCAGGCTGGGTTTGACAACCCTGACTGAATCCTCTGGAAGAATCATGGACGTGGTGGAGGCCAGAGGATTGAATCTTTCACTGAGCCGAGACACCGCCGTGCTTCGACGCTTCTGCTCTTTTTGATACTCAAGTCGTTTCTGGTACAACTGGTGGAGTCTTCGCTCTCTCAGCGACTGCGGGGGAGATCGGCACTGAGGAGAGAGAATGTGTGAGATGTAGTAAATTTGTTTACTAAGATCTTCTTGAAAAAGTCAGAGGTTTGAATCATGAACATTAAAGTAAGGTAAATCACATAGGGATATTAATAGTAGTGTAAGTAGCAGCAGTTGTGGCTGTTAGTGTTTTTGATTTTGTTGTTAATGGTCTGGTGGCAATGGTGATGGTAGGAGTAGAAGCAGCAGCAGCAGCAGCAGCAGAAGAAGAAGAAGAAGAAGAAGAAGAAGAAGAAGAAGAAGAAGAACAAGAACAAGAACAAGAACAAGAACAAGTAGCAGTAGTACTAGTAGTAAAAGTAGCAGCAGCAGCAACGGCAACAACAGTAGTAATAGTAGTAATAGTGGTAGTGGTGATGGTAGTAGTAGTAGTAGTAGTAGTAGTAGTAGTAGTAGTAGTAGTAGTAGTAGTAGTAGTAGTAGTAGTAGTAGTAGTAGTAGTAGTAGTTGTTGTAGCAGCAGTAGTAGCAGTAGTTGTTGTTGTTGTTGTAGCAGTAGTAATGGTAGTAGAGGTTCTTGTAGCAGTAGTAGTAGTTGTTGTTGTTGTTGTTGTTGTTGTAGCAGTAGTAGTAGTTGTAGTAGTAGTAGTAGTGGTGGTATTATTAGTAACAGCTACAGTAGTGGTGTGGTGGTGGTAGTAGTTGTAGCAATAGTAGTAGTAGTCGTCATACTGTACTTCTTGTAGTAGCAGCAGCAGCAGCAGTGGTAGTGAAAGTAACAGTATTGGTTATTGCAGCCGTAATGATAGTGTAGCAACAGAAGTAGCGACAACCCCGAAGCAATAAAGCAACACAAACCATAAATGCCCTGACCTGGAAGACCCTGAGGAAAGCTTCCCTGAACTTCTTGTTCATGAAACAATAAGTGATGGGGTTGCAGCAAGACGACACGTAGCTCAGCAGGTGAAACAGTGTCTTGGTCAGTGGTGTGAACACCTGGGTGACATAAACAAGCACCAAGATTTAACAATATTACTCAGTTTTGTGGAAAACGGTTTTTCACTAAATAGACTGCAGACCGTGTGTGGAAAACCATGAGGGAGCCACCTGTCAAAACATTAGCCAAAACAGACTGGGAGGTGTTAGCCTAAAACACTTGAAGACACACTCAAGAGGAGTTCGAAGTACTTATGGGTGTGTCCGATGGGCGATAAAGATGATATTTAAATAAACAATGAACTCCCTATATGGACTCCGAGGCGCCATTTGTAAAGCGAGTGATGGGGGATTAGGGGGGGGGGTGGGGGTGGGGGGGTGGGGGATGATTAACCCATTGTTCTTTAGCAGCATAAGGCGAATAATTAGAATTTTTCTGAAATTAGATATGATAAACTGAAGGTCTAAGATATACCAGCCTAGATGTTCGTAACAACCAACTGGGCAACCTCTCTTGTGAAGGCCAAAGCAGAAGAATAATATATATATATATATATATATATATATATATATATATATATATATATATATATATATATATATATAAATTCTGTTTAGGAAAGTAATCGTGGATTATGAGACACCAGTTATCTTCTCTAAAATTGTGTTTATGAGCAGATTATGAATCTGGTAAAGAGGACTGAGATATTTAAAAAAAAAAAAAAAAAGACAAGATTTAAACTATAAACTTTTTTTTTAAAAAATATCCTTACTGCCCTTTACCATTTTCAGGCAGCAGTGACAACGTCGGGTTCTCATACGGGAGACACGGGTTCGACTCCCGATAAAGTGATGGAGTTTTTCTGTCGGCGCAAAATGTAACACTCTAACCTGCAGAATTCGTGGTATCAGCACCAGCCAAGCGGCCCTAAATCCTCAGGCTCACGGCACCCATGTCTACACAGATATTTAAAAAAATGCGGTAAAACAGACAGTAATGACAATTTAGAGACATTCAGGCGAAATCGATCACCACAACAACAAAAATTGAATCTTATAGCTAATAATTCTCCTGCGATACAACCGGCCTTCGGGCAGTTAAAAAGCGGTACAAGCTTGTTATTTTCGTCTTCTATGACCGAACCGTTTAGTGACAGCGCATCGACGACCAGGTCGCGCAATGGCTGGCCAGTAGATGTCTTCGTTGCCGGTCGGGACAGTAGTTAGGTCCGACTCCTTTGATGGCGTCAACACTGCCAGAGTCAGGGCTACTTGCTGGCGAGCAATCTTATGCCATTTTCAACGGCACAAATTAGCAAAGTCCCAATTATAACCAAAAGCTCTCCCTTTAGGGAGGCTCCCTAAAAGTGACAATGTTTATTTTATTTCATTTTTTTTTTTTTTAATTCGCAAAAAACAAGCAGGGCAGGTTTTGTGACATTGACCACATTTAGGGTCATGAGCCTGAAAATTTAAGGCCGTGTGGCTGGTGCAGATTAAGATTTGTATTTTTGCCTCTGATTAAAAAAATATATATCCTTATCCCTAACATTGAACCTAGCTCACATTAATACTTGTATTTGTAAAGGTATTTATATGCGACTGCAATTATTTATGAAAGGAAGTATAGGTATTATAACTATGGGATATGAAACCTTATTAAAAGATTTTTTTTCCGAAAACAGAGTCTTATGACGAATCTTTAAACCCATCAAAGCTGTTGTAAGACAAACAGTAGTAGTAGTAGTATTAGTAGTAGTAGTAGTAGTAGTAGTAGTAGTAGTAGTAGTAGTAGTAGTAGTAGTAGTAGTAGTAGTAGTAGTAGTAGTAGTAGTAGTAGTAGTAGTAGTAGTAGTAGTAGTAATAAAAGTAGTAGTAGTAGTAGTAGTAGTAGTAGTAATAGTAGTAATAATAATAGTAGTAGTAGTAGTAGTAGTAGTAGTAGTAGTAGTAGTAGTAGTAGTAGTAGTAGTAGTAGTAGTAGTAGTAGTAGTAGTAGTAGTAGTATAGAAATAGCAGCAGCAACAGCACTAGTAGTAGTAGAATAGAAATAGCAACCAAGGCAAGAGTACTACTAGTAGTAATGCTATAGGTAACACTAGAACAATAGCTGCAGCAACAGCTGTAACTCCCCCAGCGACATCCAGCGTACCTGATAAGCGCTTTGTACATGGAACACCATCCACGTCTGCAGCAAGTAGACCGGGGTCCAACAGATGAAGAACTCCAGGACCACGACGAACAACATCCTGATGACCCTCATCTTGTTCTGGCGGATCTTGGTAGGGTTGCTGTGACGGATTCGGTTTCCCACAGAACGCCTGGATTTGGTGCCTGTTGGGGGAGTCGTCACAGTCCCTGTGGATTTAGGAAGATTTGTACAGGGTGTTTCTAAAGTCTCACTACAATCTGTGTGCAGACCAAATCTTATAAACCTAGTCACACAAAAATGTGCCCTAAAAAAACTAATTAAATTAGTTACAATAGTTACTGTTATGGTCTAACGGGAGTCGTCGTGGCGGAGCGGCTAGACGCTCGCCTGCGGATCAGAAGGTCGTGGGTTCGCTCCCTGGCGGGGGGCCAGACTTTTTAAAAATGATTTGGCATCCAAGGAAGTAAAGGCGACCGGCGTGATGCTGAGAACATCACAAATCTTATGCCGACTGGTCTAGAAAAAAATAGGTCTAGACCTATACAATTAAAGGCGTGGAAAAGAGTCCTTTAATTTACTTTACGATAGTCTAACGCTGTTTGGGGGAAACTGAAAAGTACCAATGAAATATTCATTATAAAAGGTTTGGGAAATGCCCGACCACGGGCCTCAAGACATGGACTGTACACGTCTCTTAATATTGTCAAATACCTTCTGCTACGTGTGAATATTTTTATTTTTCGAATGGTAATTCTTAATACATTTTTCTTCAGGTCCTGATTCGTGTGTACATTATTTGTGTATTCAACAAATATCAACAAAATCTCTCTTTCGTTAGTAACATCACTGTGTTTTGAGTGCTAGACCTATATTTTACAGACACATGGGTACTCGGTGGGTGATGCTGTCGGCATTACGCCAGCCGCCTTTATGCCCCAGGATGTTACCTGGTACCGTTAAAGGTTATGTTTACCTTGATTTAGTCTGGTTTAAAAATGCGGAAAAGTCTGGCCACTGTGTATAAAAAGGCCAGCTCACTCGCTATTTTGCCCTTTTTTTTTAACTTTCGGACAGACCCTATAGAAGACCTACCAGCTCTTGTAGCTCTGCACTGTGGGCTAGCCAGCATGGGTATGGGCGACTGCAGGGAAAAGCCGTTTGTCAGGCTGATTTCGCAGGGGTGGTATGTTTCCATAGTTGAATCTGAAATTTCTCTAGTGGTTAAACTGTAGAGAAATGTCGGTGTGTATTCTCGCTAGGAGATAGTTAGGTGGCAGGTCGCTATAAGTGATTTGTTTGTCTGGTGGCATATTGAAGTTTAAAGTACATGTTAAATATGTTTTGGTTTTTGCCATGGTTGAGGTAATCTCGCTGAGCGTATGGTGTCATTTTCCTGTTTCCTTATTAGCTAGAGATGATTAGCACTTAAGATTCTGCCTCTGGTCGAGCACGTTGGTTGTTGTTGAATGTTGTTATTTGGGAACCACGCTGATTTTATATTAAGTGAAATAAACAGATGTTCTGTTTCTGGTTCAGATTAGGACTTGTGGTTAGTGTGCCTAGTTTATTTATTGTACTGCTGATCTAGACTGTACACAGAAGATTTCTTGTCTGGGCTAGAATATTTATGTTTTAGTCGCTCCCCACTCCCCTGCCTAATGAACTATTTTTCTTAGTTTTATCTTGGTACTTAGGGCTTCTCGCTTCTAGTAAAGTTACCAGGTGAAGTTAGGACAAAAGCTAATGGTCGACGTTTGGTGCAGTAGAGCATAGCATATAATATCACAACACCCAGCTCAAGAATGTAGGTTTGGTGGGGAGGTGGTGGTGTGCGGTCACTGCAGCTTTTAGCTGATTAGAGAACACAACATCAGCACACACTAAGTAGAGGGAACAAAGCAAGTAGACAGTGACTGTAACTGACTCAGAAAGCGTGCTGAGGAAGGTGATGACAGGTATGCTTCGTGCAGAGTGGTATGCTTCGCTTCTGAGGTCAGGGATGAAGAGCATTGTCTGGATCTTTTCTCTAAAGATCTCGATGTGTTGGGAAATGAACAGGCGGAGAGTAAGGGTGGCTCTGCACAGCCTGGTGGAATTCTGATGCATGATAAGGCAGACTTAGTTAAGGCTTCAGAGGAGCACATTTACAATTCAGAACAGAAAATTGATCATCATGGTCTGGGGAGAGTGATGCAGTGATAAGTAACCGATAGTCGACGCTTAGAGGAAAGGGAAGACGAACATATAATCAAACTGCTACTGGTACCAATGGTATTGAAACTCTGCGCTGGCTGCTGAAGATGGGGACATAATGATTATGGGAATGCCCCGAGTGCTGTGATGTCGGTTTTTGGAATTAACTCAGCTCAACCCATACAGACTAGGACTGACCTGAGAGAAAAGATTATTTCTGAAAAATCAAAAAACAAAATATATTGAAAAAAAAAAAAAAAAGGCCGGCTACTTCAAAACCTAAATCTACGATCTTCGGATCCGCAGGCAAGCATCTAATCACTACACCACGGTGGCTCCTGATTTCATATTAAAACTCAGTATTAAAAATTGTTATAATAATGATTTGATAGTCAACAGAGGACCATAGGGCAGTGATTATTTCTTAATGTGACCGTTTTTTGAAACACTTTCTTGAAATTTGATATATATCATTTCTTGTTTCTGAGAATTTTTTTTAACTCTAGAAATCAGTTTCTAAATTATTATTATTATTATTATTATTATGATTATTATTATTATTATTATTATTATTATTATTATTATTATTATTATTATTATTATTTTTATAGACATCAGTAAATAATTCCGTATAGCAGTATTAAAGTACATTTAAGCATTGTATGCAAGCAAGTCTTTCTCCTTCTGCTTCTGCTTCTGCTTCTGCTTCTGCTTCTTATTCTTCTTCTTCTTCTTCTTCTTCTTCTTCTTCTTCTTCTTCTTCTTCTTCTTCTTCTTCTTCTTCTTCTTCTTCTTCTTCTTCTTCTTCTTCTTCTTCTTCTTCTTCTTCTTCTTCTTCTTCTTCTTCTTCTTCTTCTTCTTCTTCTTCTTCTTCTTCTTCTTCTTCTTCTTCTTCTTCTTCTTCTTCTTCTTCTTCTTCTTCTTCTTCTCTTCTTCTTCTTCTTCTTCTTCTTCTTCTTCTTCTTCTTCTTCTTCTTCTTCTTCTTCTTCTTCTTCTTCTTCTTTCTTCTTCTTCGTAGCGTTAAATGGCTGTAAACTCCGGCGGAAAGTTTGATTGTTCGTTCACCTCTGGACACTAGTCTTGTTTTAGAACCTGGTTGTTGCATGCATATCTGTTTTACAGATCTGGCTTATTTATATACAGACTGTCAGTTCTGATTATTTATGGGCGCATGGCTAGTGCTGTCGCCATGGACTATGCAGATTAGGATTATTACTTTCTTTCCCCAGACAGAAAAAAAGTTCAACAACCTTACCGAGGATTTGAACCCGGGTCCTCCACGTGAGAACCCAGCCCTTGTTCTACACAGCTACGAAAGCGGTAAACTAAGCAGTAACCACATTTTTTTTTAGCGGCGTCAGTGGCTTAGACGTTGCGAGTCCGACTAGTAATTCCAACATGCCCCGATAGAAACCCACTGCTGGCTGTGTAGATTTTTATCCTGGTATGGGGCGTGGCATGACGACCTAGCCCAAAATGGGGACCAGGATGGCTGTCCTGGAGAAGTAAAGACGGCTGGCGTAATGCTGATCAAATTACCCACCAAGTGATCTTCCCATATGTCCGATACGCTTAAAGGCGTAAAAAATGATTTTAACCCACCCCACCCCTCAACTTTTTTACGCTGTGTTTTAAATTAAACAGTAAAATATATTTACCAGAACGAGAGATGTTCTTGGGTGGAGTGATGGTCCCGGAGAAACTGGTGTCGGTGGAAGTGAAAGAAGAAACACTGCGGCACGAGTCCTTGCTGAGCAGCCTTAGCTCTATAGTCCTATAATTCTGCATCACAGGGTTGGTTCCTGCGCAGTCAGAGAAAAGAATAAATAACCTCAGTTTAAATTGCCTTCAAGAAAGAAAGAACGAAAGAAAGAAAGAAAGAAGAAAGAAAGAAAGAAAGAAAGAAAGAAAGAAAGAAAGAAAGAAAAAGAAAGAAGAAAGAAAGAAAGAAAAGAAAGAAAGAAAGAAAGAAAGAAAGAAAGAAAGAAAGAAAGAAAGAAAGAAAGAAAGAAAGAAAGAAAGAAAGAAAGAAAGAAAGAAAGAAAGAAAGAAAGAAAGAAAGAAAGAAAGAAAGAAAGAAAGAAAGAAAGAAAGAAAGAAAGAAAGAAAGAAAGAAAGAAAGAAAGAAAAAACTCGACCACGTTTAACCTGCTGTTGGCAGCTAGCTGCTAACATTTTCTGGTTTTATGGTTATATTCGTGGTCTGGTTTATTGCTCTCTGGCTTAACTATCTTTTGTTCAGAGATAGACTTGTCTGTGTCCCAATGTGTTCCTTCTATCCCTATACCCCTGCTGTTTTCCTGGTGGATTATCCTCAATCCGGATCGTTCTCATTATTTTGTCCATGGTCCCTCTGATGTGTTCCTGAATCTGTTCCCTTAAAGTTTTGCCAGGCGTATCTGGTAAGTAAGCGAGCTAGTTCACAATAATGTCTTACATAACGTCCTTTTACAGTTTTAAAAGTTTAAGTGTTTTACTTTGCCAAAAGCATTCAACACGTTTGTTGGGTTTGGATATATCCGAAATTGTGAAAATAAATGGCTTAAAAAGACCATTTTATAATAGTAGCAGACTTCATGGTATCAGGAATGAGGGGCAGGGGCCGACCAGCACGAAGATGGGCATGTGATATCTTGGGTAGTAACCTGCACAGGGCTGAAGATGTGCCAAGAGAATTCCTCCCAACAGACAGTGATGAGAGCGACGTTCTGCAAAATACCTGCTACATAATAATGTAGAGGCACGATTTTATTTTCTGTTTTTGAATTTAATTTAGTTTTAATAATATATCTACTGTTCTCCCTTATAACCTCATTCCTAATTTTATCTCCTTTGGTTACTTCTGCGGTTTTTCAAGGCATATTTTTTTGTTCTTGATGGCTTATTTGAACTTTTCTATGGTAGCCATGCCTGCCACTAGTAGCCAAGGGTTTGCAACGAATACGCTTTGTACGAGATGCTTCTTTAAAGTTGAAGTTAGTTGCGTATCCTTTACAGGACATTGTAGAACCAACCTTAGCATTTTTTGGCTGTTGTGGTTTTTATAGGCAAATAGTAGTTTGTCATTGCTTCTGGACGGTCGGCTTCTCAATACCACTGTCAAAAACCAACGCAATGCGCAAGGCCCGCAGCTGGGATCGAGCCCGGGACCACGGAATTACGAGAGATGCTTCTTTACGCTGACTAAAACTGTATTTTGTTGTAGATGCGGAATTGTAGTCTGCTTCAGTAAAAAAAATATAACTGAGTAACCGAGCGAACAAACGAACAAACTTTATTTTTAAAGGGTTGAGAATTGGGCACGCAGGCCCGTTAATATCCTGCCCTTCGAGGTCTCCCTCCGTTCTTACATTATTTCATTCTTACATCAAGTTCTTTGTAAGGTGTCACGATTTATCATGCAACTTGTTAATTATCGTGTCCTTGTAAGAATTTTTTTTTTTAAACTAAACAAGACATCTTGTTTTCATTTGGTCTTATTTGCGGTACATGAAAAAACAGACACCGATTCAAAGCAAACAACCAGCTTGCTTACAGTTAACTGAGTTATTGGGAACCTTTCAAAACATCAGACTGTACTGTTGTCATAGGCGGTTTACTCTCAGCTGGTCATCTCCAGCATTAGTCTCCCATGTGTTGTTGTTGTTCTTCTTGTTCTTCTTTTTCTTCTTCTTCTTCTTCTTCTTCTTCTTCTTCTTCTTCTTCTTCTTCTTCTTCTTCTCCGTGTGTGTGCGTGTGGTTTTTATTTTTTTTGGGGTCAAAATAATCACCTCGCATCGCTACACATGTGAACTGATTTCCAGACAGTCTCCATACATGTGTCAATTACCGTGTATTCTATTTTTACAGGTACACAATTTATTTATCAAACAAAGATCAAAGAAATTCGCCTCTTTAAGAAAACAGCAGCAGGTGTGGGATTGCAAATGTCAGAATAAAAAGGCCATGTCAAAGCTAGGGACACTAAGGACAAATGTGCGATGATTCGTACAGGAGTTTTCGAGATATTTGTTGGAGTGTTAGGGCACGAGTTTTGAAACACACTCTAGCTAACTCAATACCATAACTGAAACTTAGTTAAGAGGTTGTGGAGAACAAATTCTTGTCCCCACAGGCGATTCATGTTCACAGCTTCTTTCACACATTCAAGGGGAAGATGTAGCATTTTGTGGTATCAAGGAGAATTACTACCCACATAGAACTGTTATATATATATATATATATATATATATATATATATATATATATATATATATATATATATATATATATATATATATTTATAACAAACAGACAGACAATAAGAAGAACTCCACAGGGTAGCATAAAAAGCAGGGGTTCACCGATCATCAGTAGACAGATCCTTCATCGACGATTGTTTCGACCCATTGCTTACTATACAATCTCCGAAGTTGGGCCGACCTGGGTCATGAAGCCAGTCCCCGATCTTCCCCTGCTGCACTTCATCGGATAATGTATTGATCGGCATTCATAAAAAGAAGTAGAAAGATGGAAGGACCCGCTAGACAACATAAAAATCGGAAGCTAAAGTTACCATGCCGGGAATCAAATTTGTCACCTCCAAATGGCGTGTGCGCCTCGCTATGAAAACGAGTGTACTAAGAACATGAGCAGCTAGACACCCCTAAAAAGGGGGTGTTTTCATCAAACATGGAATAGAAGGCTACATATGGTTGGTGTAGCTGCTACAGGAACACTAATTATATATTTTTTTCGGGGTTGAACATATCTGCCTTCATGGCATGCAGTTAGGACACAGGATTTTTTCTTTAAACCTTAGGATGGTGTGGTAATTTTTTAGGCAACAGTATGCAGGATATAAACTGATCGATCGATCGATATTTGTGTCAAGGACGCAGTATTCAGTACTGAAATCGACAGGATTCAGACTCCGAAATGTTCAGTCGAAATTAGTTATTCGACAACCTTCTTCCATTAGCAGACGAACAATCAATCGCCTGAAGAAATCTGTTCCACAATTACAGGGCGATCTAATATCAGGGGATCAGAGATTCAAATAACCTTCATTGTGGCATGTGGTTACCTTTTTTAGAATCCGTTATTTCCAGGACTGAGATAATCAGGATTGTTTCATCCCGCTGGCGTTTTATTGTTACCAGAGAAATAAGAAGCTTACGGAAAATGATTGTTGATTTCATGGGAGTGTAATTCATTATTCTTTTGTCGATAACCGCTTTACGATGAAAGATCCTCTCTTTATTTATGTGAATTGTGTCTAGAACACAGACATCCCCCGTGTGCGACCCAATTTGTCGTTATTTCAAGCTCCACCTTGGAATTGCCGGGTGCTCTAACGGCTGAAATGGGTTTCTGGGACCTCTCCACGGGTGATCCTCATCCGCATGGTGGCACTTTGTGTCACCAGTTGTTTATCGCTTGTGTTATGTCCTGGTGGGGCACAACGAGAGAGAGAGAGAGAGAGAGAGAGAGAGAGAGAGAGAGAGAGAGAGAGAGAGTAACAAAATGGAACCGACCAATCAAATCTCTTTCTTAAATGTTTGTTGAATTCTAGACAAGCGTTACTGTACGACATGTTTGTAATTGTTGTTGTAATTGTTATTAAACCTATGCTGGGTTAATAGAAAGTTTCTGTAACCTCTGGTGGCATTTCAATTAGATGAATTCTGAGTTGTGGATTTCAGGCTGTACGATAGACATGACCAATGAAGACATATTTTTGCGGTGTCCTAGATGGTCATGTTCTTAGAACATTTGTTTCCATAGCGAGGCGCATATGTCATTTGGAGGTAACAGGTTCGATTCCCGGTGCAATAAACCCTTGCTTTTGATATTTTTGGGGGGTCTAGTGTGTCCTTTATCTTTCTATGTTTTTCTATAAGTGCCGATCAATACATTGTCTGTTTGTATATTATATATACTTTATGTTGATATGCGTCATAGTTTCAAAGATCATAGGTAAAAGAGCTAGGGAACGCTTAGTTGGTTAGTATGTAGTGAAGTCTTAAGATGTCGTTGGCTGATCAATCTATATTCATTTATGTCTTCCTCTGCCTCTTAGTTTATTCTTTATGCTCTCGCTGGAGCATCGTTGAATTTATTCTCACCAAGTGACCGAACCATTTCAATGTATAGACTAATACTATAGACACACATACATAGACACACATACATTGTAATTACGGCGTCGGGAGAAGGGGTGCATTTGGAGAGGATATTAGCCTTATCCGAGGAAGGAAAAATGCAACCTAAAAACTTAATTTTATGGCAGGCCAGACTAGGTCCTTAGCCGTGGATGGCAGCTGGACTAGGAGGAAAGTTCCGACAGGCCGATCAAGACCTACTCTATGCATAAACAGAGAAGGAATTGAGCGGACAAAGCACTGCTCTTCTGATCTGGCAGCTTTTCGGACATAGTTTTTCCCCCCTCTCTCTAAATATATTGTGGATTTCAAGCTGTACGATAGACATGGCCAATAAGACACCTTTTTTTTGGGAGGTGCCTAGTTAACCATGTTCTTAGTGCACTTGTATCCATGGCGAGGCGCAGACGCCGCCTGGAGGTGACAGGTTCAATTCCCGGTACGGTAACTATAGCTTTCGATTTTTATGTTGTCTAGTGTGTTCTATCTTTCTACTTCTTTCTATGAGTGCCGATCAATACACTTTCTGTTACTTAATTAATTTCTTAATTTATTGGTGTTGCTTTTCCTGTGAAATCAACTAGCCAGGCAGGCTAAGAGAGTGATTGTAATGCGTGGGCAACACATGGTCGTTACAATACTACTTAGAGTTTGTACTCCCCATCGTCATGGGCTGTGATTCGCACCCCTTTAGTGCAATAAAACACTATCGTCTGGAAAGACAGCAAGGTGCAAGGCTTGTAGTCATAGTTTTATCTGGATAAAGATAGTTTTCATATAGCTAGTTTTTAACAGTTATCTCAGCCTCACTGACTTCATGACTCCTTTGTCAAGCTCATACATTCAGATACGACTTCAACTAAAACAGACTTGGTGGAAGATCCCAACAATAAAAACAAATTTTAAAAAACGAATAGAAGAAAAACAGAGTAGAGTGGAACACAGCAAGTAAATACAAAGTTAACCTCCCTTGTTGAAACTAGCCGGCTTTACTTTATCCGTTCCGCGAAATTACGAGGCAAAAAACAGCCAAGATTTTAAAGAATAGGATGGCTTGGTGCGCGATGACCTATGCACCAATGTAGGATATGGGAACGAGAAGAGCTTTCATTATTTGTGTGTGTGTGTGTGTTTTTTTTTTTTTTACAGAGAAAAAAGTAGCTTGTTGTTTATTATTGTGTTGTTACTTGTAACATTGTAAATGTTTAAAAATAAATTGTCAGTCGTGATGTCTTCAGATTATCTTTCCTTCCGTGTATCGCTTTGGCGTGACCGGAAGTAGATATTTCCTGACCAGGAAAATGTATGCAGCACGCAGCTTCATCCCAGCATTCATCGGTTTCTGCCTTCCGTTCGCAGAGAATAGTCAGGGAAACCAGACAGCGAAATCTTCTTTTAAAACGTTAACACAATTAGGTTTGTTGGAATATTTTGTTAGTCTAGTTGGATGGGACCATCCGAGCACAGTTTTGAAACTATGTCTAAGAAAGGGTAGCAATCCTATTGTCAACAGATCTGAAGCTTGTGATAACGCTTATGTCAGTACAAGAAAAAAAGACAATCAAATACAGAAGCTCTGGGGAAACTGCGAATGCAGAGTTACTGACTTAAATTTTTAAAAAAGACTTAAAATATCTTGGCTACATTAAAGACTTAACATGTTTAAAAGCCAGACTGGAGAGAAAGACCGAGAGTAGGAGGTAGACAACGAAACACGTGTGGAAAACATCACAAGATGGACGAAAAACACTGTGAGGTATCGTACAACCAAGACAGACACTGCGTTTCTGGGATACACTGTAGCCAACCATCAATGTGTGGACGGTACATGATTGATTTATCGATAACGATGCCAATAAATATATAAAGTTTATATTTCTTTGGACGCTAAGTTATTGAAACAAACAATCCTTGTCTTTTTTTGGGCGGGTCCTACTCAGGGCTTCACGAACAAGAGAAGATTAACAAACGAAACTTAATCCTTATCAGGACTAAAAGATGAGAACAACAGAATCAGACAACCAATAACAAAAATGAAACACAATCAGAAAAACCAGGTCATTAACCAATCGCAAAAGAAAACACGCTCAGTTATAATCAAGGCGGTACTTAACGGATCGCGGCGTCCGTGGCTAAAAAGGAGGAAGCACCTGTCGCCGCACCAGAACTGACGATGCCAGAACCGGTCGACGACCCGGAGGAGACACCAGCCTCACACACCCAGACGCCGCCAGCCCTGGATGTGGGCCCTATCGAGGCACCCGTCTTCCCAGAAGCCGCCCCAATCGTGGCGCAGGAACCGAGCAACACCCGCCCACTCAGGCAGCAGCAGCAACGACCGGGAGCCTACACCACAGAAGTTTTGCAGTGCTCTCGCTGCAACAAGGCGTGGCACTCTGCCTCGTCATGCCGCAGCAGCCCATCGTGCCGGTACTGCTCCGGCCCTCACCTATTCAGGGAATGCCCTCTGGCAAAAGTGGACCCTGACTTTAAAAAGCCGAACGCAAGCAGAAGATGTTCCAACTGCTCCGGTGCACACAGCGCCAGGTACATGGGTTGCCCGTACCTGAAAGAAGTCAAGAGAGCGATGGCGAATTCCACCACCAGGACCACACACAATCAAGAGCCGAAGCAAAGATATCAGGCGCCCAGTCCGACAGCTGCGAACAACAACGTCATTACGCAGCTGAGAGACGAAATCAAATCCCTGCGAGAAGAGAACGCACGAATCGTGGCACTCAGGACTCAGGACAGGGACGAGATAATAGACCTGCGAAGCATCCTGCAGGCATCTCTCGAGACCCAAAGGAGACTCGAGGAGGAAAATACAGAAATGGCGAAGTTCAAAACAGAATTGATGGCAAATCTAACCGACCTCAAGAAGTTAAAGGAAACAGACGCAGTAGCCGCCAAAGAACTGAAAGACAACCAGAAAAGTATACTTTCCGAGATAGCCACCATCAAGAAAGACCTGACAAAAACAAAAGCAGAGATAGCCGAGACAAACAATGAATGCGACAAACTCAGCTGTGTAATCGAAGCCACGCACAGAGTGATAGAAGCCAGAGAAAACGCGAAGAAAGAAAAAGACAGAAAAAGGCAGATCCACGACGCACACGTGAAACCCGGAGATCTAGAGAAGAAGTGCACACAAGACCTATACATCCTCAAGGAATGCCTGAAAGGCGACTTCGCAGCAATCAACAAGGAGGTGAAGCAACTCAAAGAAGCCACCCGGCATCTTCAACTCGAAAGCATAAGAAACAACAAAACGAAGATAGCAGCCCACTCAAACGGAAACGACGCCCACGTGAAGTAGCAAGTTGAAAGCCAACATGCAGCAACCAATGAAAACCTCACAAGCCGCCATGACAGCTGAACAACCACGCCCACCAGCCCTGAGAAACCTCACAGCCCACAACCAGATGACATATGTCCAGAGATGAACTCGAGAAACTTCACCACGCCCTCCAGTCCAGCCGCCATGACAGTTGAACCAGCCCACCACCCAGCCCGGAGAACGCCCCACAGCTCGCTACCAGCCAGGCATGATGTCTACCGCCCAACCCAATCCCTCCCACCCGTTCGAGGCCATCCCGGCAAACTTTACGAGTCCTTCTCAGGACTAGAAATACACGCAAGGAAAGACTATAGACGCAGTTCGTCACAATTGGAAAAAACTATTGGATACTCCAAACAAATAAACGCAGTCCCAAAATAACCGCCGCTCACCATTGGAGCTGGTTAGGGTGACATGAACTTTTGTTTTTTTTCAAACAAATCGGAATCGGAATCGTGGCTAAGGCGTTGCGAGTGCGACTCGTAAGCCAGCATACCGCGATCGAAACCTGCGTGGGCTGCGTGGATTTTTATCGTGGTATGGGACGTCGCAGGTCGACCCATCCTCAAATGGGCACCAGGATGGGCTGTCCTGGGAAAGTAAAGACAGCCGGCGTAATGCTGACCATATTACCCACAGAGTGCTGATGGTCTGTAAAAATATGGGACGCTCTGCCCATATGCCCGATGCGCCGAAAGGCGTGAAAAGGGAACTTCACTTTTTTTTTTTTTTTTTACTTAACTTTTACTTAACTTAACTTAACTTTTACTTAACTTTTACTTAACGGATTAAAAATGTTCACTTTAAAAAAAAACTGGAACCGAATCTCATCGAATTTCTTTGGACCCTCATTCCCAAGATTAGGTGGCAAAATACTGTTTGATACAGTCAGACAATGTTTCTGTGAATTGCTCTTGTGGGATTCACACCCAGAAAGATGACGCTTTTATGTTAGGGAACCAATTTGTAAGTTAAGTTGGTAGCTTGTCCCTACCAGGACATCACATAAGCGATTAACACCCGGTGGCACAAAGTGCCACCATGCGGACGAGGATCACCCTTGGAGAGGTCCCAGAAAACACCTTTCTGTCGGTAGGCCATAATTTAGGCCCGGCTATATTTAGGGTCCCAGGCAAAAGCCAAGGTGGGGCTTCAAAATAACTAAAAAGTGCATCCCACCAGGCAATAGCAGAGTATTCTAACTTGTAAGACGGTGATCCAATTAAGTTAAATGTATACTTGCTTGTTGTATCCCACCAGGACATCACACAAGCGATTAACACCAGATGGCACAAAGAGCCACAATGCGGATGAGGATCACCCGTTGAGAGGTCACAGAAACCCCTTTCAGTCGTTAGGCCATATTTATGTCCCGGCTATATTTAGGGCCCCCGGAAAAAGCCTGGGTGGAGCTTCAAATAACAAAAACATTGAATCTTCACATGGAGTAGTAGTAGTAGACTTTATCCCACTAGGACATCACAGAAGCGATAAAACACCTGATGACACACAGTGCCACCATGCGGGTGAGGATCACCCTGGAGAGGCCTCGGAAACCGCGTTCAGCCATTAGACCAAGAGCAAGAGTCAGAGTAGGGCTTCGAATAACGAAAAATTACATCCCGAAAGGGAGTTACAACATTATTAACCAACATGGAGGACGACAGATACTGTTATAAATCTATACTTTAATTCACAAACCCTTTCTGTATTACGTGTGTTTGTTATAAATGAAGGCAACTCCTCCCTAACCGTGAGAAATACATAGGTTAATTTTTCATTTGCCATAATGTTAATTTAACAGTCCCACTGGAGGTCCAGTTTATTGCACTTTTTTTTTATTTATTGCTACAATCAGTAAAAGTATACTTCTGCCGGAGTTACATCCCTGTGAAAAATGTTTTGCTCCTTAAGTCCCAAAGATATTTTTTTTTTTTAAATTACCTTTCATTGTTATCCCCATTGAAACTTATTCAATAACATAGTAACCTATATTAAGATATATCTCCGAAGATTTCACTCTTTCAGAAGAAAAGTGGAATGTGTCTGTCCAATTGAGGAGGTTCTATCTTGTGGTAAGGGTCTAAAATTTATAGTTAACTCAGCTATAAATATGAGACAATGATTCATGTACTGTAATCCACGTGGGACAGAAAATTTATGTTATCCACATTGTGTTAATTTATTACAGGCCTAAAGATTATCCCCTCCAGCTGCGGGAGTTTGTGCGGTTGGATATCTCAGGCTGTACTATTCAAGAGAAAGGCAGACTCTGGACCCGGAACCCACTGGCTGGTTATAACAATGCTCCGCAAGAGACGGTGTATGGATGTGAGGCTGGTATGGAGAACCCAGTCTGATCAAGAGATCATCAAGAAATGCAGAAACTGGATCCTGAGACCCAAGCCGGTTGCAGTAATGGCAGTCGACAATCTGCCAGAAGCTATTGCGGTGTAAGGAGAAGTCTGCCAAATTCAAGATGCAGAAACTAGATCCTGAACGTATGGACTGTGTTCATTGATACCAGTCTACACTTTGCAAGGAACTGGGATGTGCAGTCTGATGGATAAGTCACTCTGTCTAAATCAAGAGAAAGGAAGAAACTGAATCCTGATCTCGGGGACTGTGTTTACTGAACTCTACAATCTGATCACAGATTACTGTACCACCATTTACCTACAAGTGATCTGAATCTGAACGAGAAGATCAATGGCTGATCCTATTTCATATTGCTTTAAAACCAGTATCTTATCTGAAACACCCACTGCATCAAGCGCTTTTTAGTGAAAAGGGCGACAGACTGAAGAGGGGAAAATCGTGGCTAGGTCGGGCAGAAGATGTTATTAGGCAAATATGCAGCCTAACCGACATCATACCTGGTGCAGAATGGATACCTGTGCCTCAGGGCGATTTATTTGTACATTTTCCTGGTATTGTCACACTCAACAGGCGATGGTAGAGAAGATAATCCTGTTGCTGTTAATGCAGAGGGTCAACCTCTCACATCGGTGAAATATTCAGACCGAAGCAGATGCACTAAATCTTATACAGACGGATCGTTTTTACGCCAAAGAAGAAGCGCATAGGCATTTCCACGCACGCTTCAGCGGGCAGAACCGTCAAAGAAGCCAACGGCGCCTTCTCCTGACAACCGCAGCATTACGGATGGAGGTGATTGGCAGTGACGCAAGCGTTTGCCGGCTTGAAAACACAAAAATTAACACCCGCATATGTATTAACTCAGTGATTCAATGAAGTAATGATCCGGATGTGGTTCAGGCAGGTTCAGTGGCGAAGACAATGGCTTGAATCAATTCAGAAGTCCCTGTGCGAGGATCACTCTTTATTTTGTTCCGGGACACGTGGCAGGCGTCGATGGAATGAAGAGCTGTACAGGTTTGGCTGGTCCGCTATCGCTACGACGGTCGGCCTATGGCTCATGTCTGATATTATCATGCCCTCCAGAGAAATGGGGATAGAGGACTTTTGGTGGCAGTGAATCACATCACCCCCAAATGGAGACTT
>CAJHNH020002090.1:7500-17500 GCA_905116865.2 Candidula unifasciata
TGAGAAACTATTATAAATTAAAAACTAATAAATCTACTTCATTTTTCAAACGCATATACAGTATTTAGGGTCTGAAAACAAATATTTACGGGCTGCAATAATTTTAATTTCACAATCAACGTGTCCGCAATACAACGAATCATTAATTTTGATGTTTAGACGACTTTCAGTGACTCGACAAATATGAAATTGATTGATAAGTCTAACCAACAGCTCGCGCAGTTTGCCGCGTAAATGGTAAATATTGAGATGCCAGATTTGCAGGCCATTCTTGCTAAGCCCCTCACTGTGATTAGTGAACATTGCATTTTGTGCAAAAAATATCACTTATACAGTAATATTGAAACAATTTCAACAAAAAGTAGTTAATAAAAAGCTGTTCCTTGGTGGGACAGGATAGTGTCTCCATTGGAGCAACATGATAAATGCTTGATGAAGAGCTGCAGGATTGAACTGGATAAGGTACTAAAGTTCAGGATTCCAGGGATAGGCAGGCTGTGCGTGACTATACGGTGAAGGTTTACTAACATGATCATCTTTAGTGAGTCTTTCTTTGGCAGCAGGCATCTGGGACATAACCAGCTTGTTCGATGATGCTTCCTTGGGTTTGGCAGAGGGAGGCTCATTAACGGCAATGTAGGAAATTGAGCATCGTACAATTAACCAGCAGGAATAGGACTTGTGTTGTGATGCACCGGAGTGTGCATTTGGGGGTAAAGGCAGGTTTGTCGTTGGAGCGGAGAGACTGTTTTGTACATTATGAGCAGCAGTTGCAACAAGCATGGATGGTGTTCTGTTTGCTCCAGTAACTGACGCTGGGTACTGTGGACGCTGAGGATATTTTAAATTCTTCGCAAGAATACTGTTTCCTAACCGAAAGCTGTGGATTTGGTCCCGGTACAATCTTTTCTTGGGAGCACCAGACGATGAAGTAAAGTGTGGTGTGTGGTTTATGAAGTAGACATCATGTTCCACACAGAATTTCTGCAATGTTAAATTTGCAGCGTCTGCCATACTGCGCTGGAACCCATAGCAGGGTTCAATAATAGATGACACAAAAATTGATGATTCTGGGAATTTGTTTCGCAGCAGGACCAACACTGTAGATAATTGTGATGAACTAATGATCTTGTCGTTCATGATGTCATTGATACCGATGTGCACAGTGGTTCTTTGAATTCTAGAGTTGGTACTAAACCTATGCAGTGTAGCAGTTAATCTATCTATTCCTGCTCCTGGCAGGGGATGAACTGAGTCGGTCTCATTTTCCGACAGAGAAAAAGAGAGAGTAGTTATGCTTGAACGAAAGCTATAATTAGAAAGCTTAATAGGGCATATAAAAGATAAAATGTAGAATTTGCAAAACGCAAGGATACCAATAGGATTTTTACACAACAGAACAAAAACATAAAAAGCAGCAAAAATATAATTAGCAGAAAGGACTCATCTCCCACTGGTATTGTAGGGTCAATAAACATAATTACGTTTATAAATTTCTAAAGACAGGCCCCAAAAAGCATCCAAATAGTCAGATAAAACTTGATTTCACCCTCGAAAGAAAAAGAAAGAAAGAAAGAAAGAAAGAAAGAAAGAAACTAAAAAGGAAATGGTTATAGCTATCACACTTCTATAGGTAAGGAACACTAATATGAGCACACTGTTATAGCTATCACACTTCTATAGGTAAGGAACACTAATATGAGCACACTGTTATAGCTATCACACTTCTATAGGTACTTACTTACTTTTACTTTTTCCAACCATTTCATTCTTTGATGTTCTATGTAGTCTAAACATGGTGTAGTTTTGACAGTGTTTCTAATGTCTATATTCTTTATCCTGTCTAGTCTTGTCTTATTCGCTGCTTTTCTTAGACATTTCATTTCACAGGCTTCTATTTTTCTTTCATGGGTCTTGTTGATTGTCCATGTCTGGCACTGGTAGCAGAGTGTTGGAATGAAGATGGTGTTTATCAATTGTCTTTTGGTCTTCATGGTTATATCTGGATGTTTAAGCAGAGGTGATAGTTGGTATGTGACAGCATTTGCTTTCTGTATTCTTGTTTCTATCTCTCTGTCCATTCTTCCATCCTCTGTAAATATACTGCCCAAGTATTTGAACTCTTTGGTTTGCTTGATTTTGGCACTTCCAACATTTATATTCAGTGGCCTGTGTGTTCTGCTGATCTTCATAACTTCTGTTTTTTCTGTACTGATTCTCATATTATGTTGTAAACAGCTGTTGTTGAGAGTAGTCAGATGTTCCTGTAGATCATATTCATTTTGATACAGTATGCTTTGATCATCAGCAAAAAGTAATTCGTTTATAGCATACACGTCTGGGTTTGCTTCTACAGTGATCTTATCCATGTATGTTATGAAAAGTAATGGTGACAGTACACATCCTTGTCTGACACCAGTTGTGACTTTGAACTATAGGTAAGGAACACTAATATGAGCACACTGTTATAGCTATCACACTTCTATAGGTAAGGAACACTAATATGAGCACACTGTTATAGCTATCACACTTCTATAGGTAAGGAACACTAATATGAGCACACTGAGTTAATAATTTAGCATATATTTTTTTAACCTAATCTGAGAATTCGCCAATGTTGAATATTTAATGTTAAATTAGGAATCGACATCATTGCACTAAGGACACTCCCATAAGCGCTCTGTCCCCATCTTCAGTAGCAAACAAAGAGTTCCAATTCCGATGACACCAGTAACTTTCTGACTGTTTATTCGTCTCGCCTTTCTCTTGAGTGTTGAGCGTCAGCGAGATACCCTGGTAACTCCCCACAGCGCCATTCTCCTCGGACCGTAATTCGTCAATTTGCATTAAATTGGTGGAGTATACAAATTTTTTGGCCACACGAAAAATGACGAGATGGGAAGTTAGTAAGTTGTACCCCACCAGGACATCACACAAGCGATAAACACCCGTGACACAAAGTGCAACCATGCGAATGAGGATCACCCGTGGAGAAGGTAACCCAGTTCAGCCGTGAGGCTATATTTAGGGCATCCGGCAAAAGCCAGGGTTGGATCTTCAAAATAACAAAAAATTGCATCCCACAGGGAGACAACTTAAACTGAGAACAGGTGGGAAGAGTGTCAGCTTGTGGCTACAGAGTGGTATCCCAACAAACCTGAAATCTACAAACTGTATACTTCAGTTGAAGACAAGTATCTTAAGTCACTTTATATATATATATATATATATATATATATATATATATATATATATATATATATATATATATATATTATATATATAAATATATATATATATATATATATATATATATATATATATATATATATATATATATATATATTATATATATATATATTAATGCTGTGACAGATATATCATCTTCACCTCTGTGGTCAGGGCTATATATATATATATATATATATATATATATATATATATATATATATATATATATATATATATATAAGAAGAAACTCCACAGGGGAGCATGTACAGCAGGAGTCTACCAATCACCAGTAGAAGTGATCTCTCGTTGACAAATATTTCAGCGCACCAGCTCCTAGACATTTTTAGAGAGTGGGCCCACCTGAATTCACGAAGCTCAGGATTGATCTGCTCTTGCCGCACTTATTACCGGATGTTCTCGGACAAGGAAGAGACGAATTTGGTAACTGTGCAACGGGTACTGTGAAATTCGAAGTTTATTTTCATAGTCGCTGCGGTAGCATAATTAGAGCCGTCAGCATACCTGGACGGCCAGCTCCAGATTTTTATAAGGCCATACACATCGAACGGGAATTCCCGTTCTTGTGCAAGAATTGAGTCCCTCTGCCTCCACAGTTTTTATCGAGGAGATGTATACGCAAATTAAACTACAGTTTCAATAATTTTCGACACATTTTTTAGAACTATACGTCATTTTTAAGGTAAATAAGTGTGCCGAATAAATATAGCAATAAAGGCTCTTACAGACAAACAAAAATGCTTTTGCTACAGTCAACATGAACATAAACATCAATAACGTTTAGATGTAAACTAAAAGTTGTTCCAGCAAAAGTATAGAAATATCAGTGCTAACTCTTTGATTCTGGGAGGGTATTGTTGCATCAGAGGAGAGGTGGGGGGAGAAGGGGGGCGGGGGGATGACATTTGTACTTTATCAAATTTAGAGCATAAAAATACTGCTATGAAACATACACATATCATACATTACGTAAATATTAATAATTGATGGTTATTATTATTATTAGTAGACTACTACAACATATAATTATACTGTTATTTAATAATTAGTAAACAAGCACAATCAGTATGAAATTGATATGTGCAATCCTTTTTTCACCCAAAGTAGTTTTCTTAACAGTACTTATAGCACTACTAAATATGTATCCTCAAGGTACAAACAGCACAAACAAATTTTTCCAGTTTCATCTTGTTGAATGAAATCAATTACTTACCATTGCGAATTTTTTGGTAACAAATTTGCATAGGAAGTGGATGAACAACTAGAAGTTTCCGCAAGAGTTTACAGCTAGTGTTCACGAAGCGAAGCAAAAGCCAGTTTACAAAAATTAACACAGGCCGTACAACTGCAAATATGCAAAAGAAGTCGATGAGCAACCAGAAGTTTCCGCAAGAGTTTACAGCCAGTGTTCACGAAGCAAAAGCCAGTTTACAAAAATTAACACAGGCCGTACAACTGCAAATATGCAAAAGAAGTCGATGAGCAACCAGAAGTTTATGCAAGAGTTTACAGACAGTGTTCGCGAAGCAAAGCAAAAGCCAGTTTACAAAAATTAACACAGGCCGTACAACTGCAAATATGCAAAAGAAGTCGAAGAGCAACAAGAAGTTTCCGCAAGAGTTTACAGTCAGTGTTCACGAAGCAAAAGTCAAATGGTTAAGGATTAATATTATTAGTGTACTGCTACAACATATAATTATACTGTTAGTCAACAATTAGTAAAGAGGCAAAGAGTGACTTGCTGTGAGAGGTTAGTTAGTAAATTAAATATTATTTTCATCCACACACCTAGAGCTCCGAAATATCTTGACACAATTTATCCACAGTGTTGTTGCACCATTTATGCACAGTCAATATGAAAGCAATAGTTTTCTTCAAACACAAGATAGTTTGCAGCTGACAACTTTCGATATTCTCCAGATATGGCTTCTAAATTACCTGTTTGTATTATCTCTAAAAGTAAGATTTCTACATTGAAAGTAGAAAAGGGATAAACAGACAGTTCCAGAAAATCTGAACTACTGACTAGAAACAGTGACACTGACACACACATCACAACACGACTGTCTTCCGTGAATTAAAATTAAAATTGCTGTATATCCCCTTCACAATATCCATTTGTAGATTTGTAATACGAATACGTTTAGAACACAGGACTTTGTAAGCATATTAATATGTCACACAATGCAACATGGAAACACTCCCAGTAACCTATTCTCGAGGGGGACTCCTCCAAAATGTACCGTCATTCAGTTGTAGGGCCTTATTAAAATCTGGAGCTGGCCGTGGTTTATCGGACACATGTTAGACTTTGTTGGAAAATGGCACAGAGACACCTGCAGACCATTCGGACACGATGGACTTTAAGGGATAAGACTTTTTTTCCATTAGATACCCAGACCAGCTCACCGAGGCCCGTCCTCCACGACGTTGCGTTGTGTCCAGAGCCAGTTCGAAACCCTCACTGCAGCCTCGCCCAGTTGTTTTAATGATCGTTTGCGCTTGTTTACTTGCAAACATAGCTGTTTTATCACATTGTTGTACATAGAAGTGGAAACGAGACCTCTTGCGCCTACCTCGACGGCGAAGATTCTTACTGTGTACGCTTCGTCTCTCCTCAGACCAGCCGCGAGGTCACTGTATTTCTTGAACTTATACAAGTGGCTCGTCCATTCGTGACTCCTACGGCACGGTAAGGCTGACCAGGATGAGCTGATGTTTCTCCGCAGAGTTTAGGACTATGTCGGGTCGCAGGCCGGTCTACCGAATTAACTCTGGGTACTTTTCATGACAAGGCAGATAGCCAGTCCCTCGCACAGTCTTTAGCTCTGACCACAGAGGTGAAGATGATATATCTGTCACAGCATTAAAATCTTGCTCTGGCGATCATACTATGAGCCTCGTTTTAGAAAATCGCCTCATCCATAGCCTAGGCGTTCTTAGTCCAGGTGGTGTCAGTATCCAACATATCTTCATCTAAATAGTTCTACTCTTATGACATTTTAAATGTTAATTATTTTATTTTCTTCTCTTTTTTTAAATTTCATATTATTACTTTATTCTATTTCTTCTATTTCTTATCAGTCTTATCATTACCATTTGCATTTCTTTTATTCCCAGTATTATATTATTTATTAACAATACTACTGTTTATTATTATTTTGTGACTATATTTTTTAGCTATCGTTTGTTTTATTTTATTTCATTTATTCCAAACCACATTTTTTTAAACGTTGCTCACGTCACCCCTTAGAGATCTACATACTCTCATCTCCTCGTTGTTACGTTTGTGTAGTTCACTTATGTTTGAAAAAGGCCGCCCGGTCGAAATCTTACGTTGTGTTGTTTTGTGCCCGTTTTTCTGGTTCCGCATTTTGTTGAGCTTTTTAGTAAAATTTCTCTAGAATTCCTTGTATTAGCTTGACTGCAGTCACCCCCATATTTTTACCATTTTTGGATTTACACAGTGGGCATGTCGGGTCGTTATTCGCACTTCACTTAACCATGTTAAAACCGGACGGTAATACATTGTAGGCAGATCCTACGATAAAGCTCTGTCGCTGCGAGGCCATTCGCCAGATTTGACCCCATGTGTGTACCCGGGGCAATGCGCTTTCGAGGCCGATTCCCTGGCCTTGCTGCGACTGTTGCGCGGCTTTTTGGACCCGAACCTCGTTTTCGGTGTCCCTAATCTGCTGTATCACCATGTCTCGGCGCTCTTTGGCTGTGGCTTTGGACCACCATCTGACTTTCCCGTGCCCTAGGCCTCGACGGTCGGTTTGAGTGTAACCATCACCTCGCTTAATTTCAGTGCATCTTGGGCAGATTCGATCGCATCTAGGACTTTCCATTTGTCCCCTGTCCTTAGAGCGGGCTGGACAGCAGTGACAGTGGGTCTGAAGACGCACGCAACATCATCGCGAGTCTTACTTTGCCAACTTTAAACTCGTCTGTTATTGCTTTGAACAGGAGTACCAGCTTCAATAAACACGCTAAAACAATACGTCGAAGACATACTGGGAGATTACCAAGCAGATTTCCGACAGAACAAATCAACAATAGATCAGATAACAAATAGCAGAGCAAAACTGTGAATATAGAAGAGATGTTTTTGTGGATTTTAAAAAGACGTATGATAGTGTACATAGAAACAGTTTATGGAATGTTGTAAAAGACTTTGGAATACCAAAGAAGTTAATTACCACGACCAAACTATGTATGGAAAACACTTGTACTATAGTAACATATGAAGGCAGAAAGTCAGACGCATTTCAAATACCATCTGGTTTAAAGCAAGGTGATACTCTGTCTCCACAACGTAGCCATGGAGAAAATGATAAAGAAATAGAAACAAGTGTGTACTTTAGGAGAAACTATAACAATGCTTGGTTATGCAGATTACATTGGTATCGTTGAAGTAAATGAATTAGAGACTGTAGAAACACCGACTCAAAAGAATCAGCTGACAAAAGGAGACTAGTTATAAATCAATATAAGGTAGAATGCATAACAACAACAAGACAGTCAGTCAGTTTCATGTCCTCTGCAGAACCTTGCTCCCAAAACAACCCTTCGGAAAACTTCTCGATCCCAAGCAATATGTCCCGAGCGTCCGATACACCCATCTGGAGACCATCCGCCTCATCCTGCATTCATCTACTTTTTGGTCTTCCTCTTTCGCTCTTCCCAGGCATGTACGCCTCCATTATTATTCTCTCAAAACTTTCATGACGTTTTCAGTGACTAAAATATTTTACTTTTCTGTGTTTTATCGTCTTTAATAGCCCCACTTTTTCAATACTCAATTCTTAAAGTATGGATGCATTTGTTCTTTTCTAACATTTTTATTTAAAGGAATTTATGTTATAATAACAAGACAGGGAAAGGATATAAATTCCGGCCGTATACAGGTCGATAATATGACAATCAAACGTTAGGAAACATCTACGTATTTGGGTGCAAACTTCAACTGCTCCAACATGCTGAGAGAAGAAATATAATCTGGAATACCATCTAGAAAAAAAGTTTACTATGCCCTTTAACATATGCAAAAGTGAAAGTGTTTTTATCTTGCAACACTGAAATCAAAATGTATAAAACGTAGAAAAGACTATTTTTTGTTTTGTTTTGCTCTGAAACTTGGAGAACAACTAAACGAGATGAAGCCTTATTTAAAATTGTCGAAAACAAAGCATTACAACTAATCTTTAGATCCATCAAAAATTCAAACAGCGGGGAATGGAGAGTGAGAAGCAACAACGAAATTAATAATTTGTTTAAATTACCATTGATCACTGAAATCATGAGATCTTATAGACTGAAATGGCCTGGGCATATTGAAAGAATGTCAAATGACAGAAAGGTAGACTATGAGGTCGACCAAGAAGACGATGGGGACAGAATGTCTAGACAAACCTGCAAACACTTGATGTCCCCAACTGGAACGAGAAGGACAACCAGATAGATGGGCTAAGGAGGGTGATATGTGCAGCAATGAACCTCAAATGCTCGCAATGCTGAAGAAGAAGAGAAGCGATGCGTGTTCTAAAGTCTGAGCAATGTTTCACGAACCTGTTACAGCCTGCAGTATGTGACCAGCATGATCTATCTTCTGCTTAACACATAAGGTCTCTTCCATTACTGCGAGCACATGCAGGATCACAGCGTAAGTTTTATTCATTTTACCAGATCTGAGACACTGCTTTCACCTTTGCTAATTGTTGCTTATAACTTGTATATACATGTATATCCAATTCATACAGGAAATATATAGGGGAAGGGGATCTTGGCTGTATGCCTAAAATGAGTGCCAAGCAGTCTAGGACAGCAAGAGCGTCAGGAAGAATGTTTACTAATGATCCACTAAGTATATTACCATCTGCACCATGCACTTTTGCCTTAAAAAGGGTTCTTTACTTTAAATACATAAACACACACACACACACACACACACACACACACACACACACACACACACACGAAGGTTAAATTAACTGGCTTTCCTCAGAATCGATTACAACTCATGCCTTTGTCATTATTATTAATATTTAACCTGTTATTACATATTTGTATTAATACATAACTGCAAAAATATTTGTAGTCTCTTGTTTATCGGTAATGGTTAACAAGTTTGTCAAAGCCTGTGACCTAGAGGGATTTTCTCTGCGACTTATTGATTTTATGGCAACTGCAAGTCGAACAGGAAATTGCAATAATAATGTTACAAGTTAAAAGTTTAAATGGCCCAACAGAAACAGAAATGGGAGCCAGAATTAAACGTGCAGTCATGTGGTTACTATTCACCTCTGTGTGAAATAGTTGTGACAGTCAGCAGCGTTGAGTTGAGTTGAGTCCAGAACTAATATCACAGCACTCGGGGCATTCCCATGCTTATTCAGTCATCTTCAGCGCAGAGTTCCAATACTGATGCTACTAGTCACAATCTGGTTATATGTCAGTCTCGCCTTTCCTATGAGTGTAGGAGCCGTCCAGACCCTATGGTTACACCCAGGTACCTCAATCTCTCCAGGGGATAATAATATTGTTTCTTTGTAGATTCCGTTGCTTGTTCCTAAAGGGCCTTGACCACATCTGCCATGTCATGTATCAGTTCACTACCCAGTGGTGCAGATCCAGCCAAGCTATCTGCCTGTTCATTACCCTACTGGCCGGCATACATGGAGAAAAGATCAAAAGTATGTTCACTACCTTTCCAGTGAAGCCTGCCACTCTTCTCGAAGCAATCCTGTC